>JAVTVJ010005024.1:0-26951 GCA_034509425.1 Eopsaltria australis | reverse complement strand
GAGGAAATCAGGAAGAGAATTCGGGAAAAAATTCCAGAGGAAAATCAGGGAATGGGAAGAGAAATTGGGAAGAAAACTTGGAGAAAAAAATGGAATAAAAATTTGGGAATTCCAGGGAAAAACAGGGATTGGGAATGGGGAAATCAGGGATTGGGAATGGGGAAATCAGGAAGAGAATCTGGGAAAAAATTCCAGGGAAAATCAGGGAATGGGAGCAGAAAAATCAGGGAATGGGAATAAGGGAAATGGGGAAGAAAATTTGGGAAAAAATTCCAGGGAAAATCAGGGATTGGGAACAGGGAAATCAGGGATTGGGAACGGGGAAATCAGGAGATCCGTGATCAATCCTAAGGGAGAGAATTCCAGGGGAAAACAGGGATGGGGAATGGGGAAATCAGGAAGAAAATCTGGGAAAAAATTCCAGGGAAAATCAGGGATTGGGAACAGGGAAATCAGGGAATGAGAATGGGGAAATCAGGGATTGGGAATGGGGAAATTGGGAAGAAAATTTGGGAAAAAATTCCAGGGAAAATCAGGGAATGGGAATGGGGAAATCAGGAGATCCGTGATCAATCCTAAGGGAGGGAATTCCAGGGAAAAACAGGGATTGGGAATGGGGAAATCAGGGATTGGGAATGGGGAAACGGGGAAGAAAATCTGGGAAAAAATTCCAGGGAAAAACAGGGATTGGGAATGGGGAAATCAGGAGATCCGTGATCAATCCTAAGGGAGAGAATTCCAGGGAAAAACAGGGATTGGGAATGGGGAAATCAGGGAATGGGAACAGGGAAATCAGGAGATCCGTGATCAATCCTAAGGGAGAGAATTCCAGGGAAAAACAGGGATTGGGGATGGGGAAATCAGGGATTGGGAATGGGGAAATCAGGGATTGGGAAAGGGGAAATCAGGAGATCCGTGATCAATCCTAAGGGAGGGAATTCCAGGGAAAAACAGGGAATGGGGATGGGGAAATCAGGGATTGGGAATGGGGAAATCAGGAAGAAAATTTGGGAAAAAATTCCAGGGAAAATCAGGGAATGGGAATGGGGAAATCAGGGATTGGGAATGGGGAAATCAGGAGATCCGTGATCAATCCTAAGGGAGAGAATTCCAGGGGAAAACAGGGATTGGGAATGGGGAAATCAGGGATTGGGAATGGGGAAATGGGGAAGAGAATTTGGGAAAAAATTCCAGAGGAAATCAGGGATTGGGAATGGGGAAATGGGGAAGAAAATTTGGGAAAAAATTCCAGAGGAAAATCAGGGATTGGGAAGAGAAATCGGGAAGAAAACTTGGGAAAAAAAATGGAATAAAAATTTGGGAATTCCAGGGAAAAACAGGGATTGGGAACAGGGAAAATCAGGGATTGGGAATGGAAAGAATCCCAAAAATCCCCAAAATCCCCAAATTCCTGCATGGAAATGGCAAAAAATGGGGAGGGAAAGAGCTGGAAAACCAGGATTGAGCTTGGGAATGATCCGGGAATTCCTGAGGAAATTGAGACCCAAATTCCAGGGATTTCAAGGAATTCAGCCCAAAATTCCAAGGATTTTATGGGAAAAAAAAAGGATGGAGCCAATTCAGACCCAAATTCCAAGGATTTTATGGAATTCATCCCGAAATTCCAGGGATTTATTGGAATTCAGCCCCAAAATTCCAAGGATTTTCTGGAATCCAACCCCAAAATTCCAAGGATTTCATGGAATTCATCCCAAAATTCCAAGGATTTCATGGAATCCAGCCCCAAAATTCCAAGGATTTTATGGAAAAATAAAAGGATGGAGCCAATTCAGACCCAAATTCCAAGGATTTCATGGAATTCAGCCCGAAATTCCAGGGATTTTATGGAATTCAGCCCCAAAATTCCAAGGATTTCATGGAATTCATCCCAAATCCCAAGGATTTCATGGAACTCAACCCCAAAATCCCAAGGATTTTCTGGAATTCATCCCAAATTCCAAAGATTTTATGGAATTCATCCTGAAATCCCAAGGATTTTATGGAATCCAGCCCCAAATCCCAAGGATTTTCATGGAATTCTTCCCCAAATCCCAAGGATTTCCGACTTTTTTTCCCCCATTTAAGGCCAAAATTCCCCCCAAATCCGCCCCAAATCCAGGAGGAAATTCCCAAATTTCCCCCAGATCCTTCCCGAATTCCCCAAAATTCCCAAAAATTCCCGGAAATTCCCGGAAATTCCCAAAATTCCCCGGACCTGGCATTTCTGGGAGGAGCCATCCCTGGACTTTCTTGCTGGGAACTCGGATCACTTTCTCTGCTTCCCATTTTCCATCCTGAGGAGAGGAAAAAACATGGAATTGTTATCCCAGAATTCCCGGAATTCCCCGAATTCCCGGGATTCTGAAAGTTTAGGGAATTTTCACCTCGTTCCAGCGAGGAAAAACGGGAGAGTTCCATAAAAAAAAAAAAATCAGGAATTGCACGGGGAAAAATTCCCGATTCCAGGGAATTTCCTGTGGAATTTCAGGGATTCCATGGGGAAATCCAGGAATTTCCATGGGAAAATCCAGGAATTTCCATGGGAAAAGCCCTCAAAACCCAGGAATTCCATGGAAAAAACCAGGAATTGCATGGGAAAACCTCGGAAAAATCCCTAAAAACTCAAGAATTCCATGGAAAATCCAGGAATTCCATGGAAAGACACAGGAATTCCATGGAAAAATCTCTAAACCCCAGGAATTCCATGGAAAAATCCAGGAATTCCATGGAAAAATGCCCAATTTTTGGTCGGATTTTGTCCAAAATTCCAGGATTTTTGCCCCAAATTCTGGGAATTCCATGGAAAAACCCAGGAATTCCATAGAAAGACACAGGAATTTCCATGGAAAAATCCCCAAACCCCAGGAATTCCATGAAAAAAACCAGGAATTCCATGGGAAAATCCAGGAATTTCCATGGGAAAAGCCCTCAAAACCCAGGAATTCCATGGAAAAAACCAGGAATTCCATGGGAAAATCCAGGAATTTCATGGAAAAATGCCCGATTTTGGCCAAATTTTGCCCAAAATCCCAGGATTTTTCCCCCAAATTTTTGGGAATTCCATGGAAAAATCCCAGGAATTCCATGGGAAAACCCCTTCAATCCCAGGAATTCCATAGAAAAACCTTGGAAAAACCCTTAAAAAAACCCAAGAATTCCATGGAAAAGCCTGGGAATTCCACGGGAAAAACCTCAATTTTCAGCCAAATTTTGCCCGATTTTTGCTTGGATTTTGCTCAAAATCCCAGGAATTTTGGCCAGATTTTTGGGAATTCCATGGAAAAACCCAAGAACTCCATAGAAAAACCCTTCAATCCCAGGAATTCCATGAAAAAACCTTGGAAAAACCCAAACAAAGCCAGAAATTTCATGGAAAAAAACCCCAATTTTCAGCCAAATTTCGTCCGATTTTCGCTCGGATTTTCCTCAAAATCTTGGGGATTTTCCCCAAAATCCTGGGAATTCCATGGAAAAATCCCTAAACCCCAGGAATTCCCATGAAAAAACATGGGAATTCCATGGAAAAACCTCGGGGAAACCCGGAAAACCTCATTAAATCCATGGAAAAAACCCCAATTTTTGGCCAATTTTTGTCCGATTTTTGCTCGGATTTTCCTCCAAATCCCAGGAATTTTGCCCAAATTTTTGGGAATTCCATGAAAAAACCCAAGAACTCCATAGAAAAACCCTTCAATCCCAGGAATTCCATGAAAAAACCTTGGAAAACCCCAAAAAAAGCCCCAGGAATTTCATGGAAAAAACCCCAAATTTTGGCTGAATTTTGGCTGAATTTTGCCCGGATTTTGCCCAAAATCCCAGGAATTTTGCCCAAAATCCTGGGAATTCCATGGAAAAATCCCTAAACCCCAGGAATTCCATGAAAAAACATAAGAATTCCATGGAAAAACCTCGGGGAAACCCCAAAAAAACCTCAGTAAATCCATGGAAAAACCCCCAATTTTCGGCCAAATTTTGTCCGATTTTCGCTCGGATTTTCCTCCAAATCCCAGGAATTTTGCCCAAATTTTTGGGAATTCCATGGAAAAACCCAAGAACTCCATAGAAAACCCCCTTAAATCCCAGGAATTCCATGAAAAAACCTTGGAAAAACCCAAAAAAAGCCAGAAATTTCACGGAAAAAACCCCAAATTTTGGCCAAATTTCGGCCGATTTTTGCCCGGATTTTGCCCAAAATCCCAGGAATTTTCCCCAAAATCCTGGGAATTCCATGGAAAAATCCCTAAACCCCAGGAATTCCATGGAAAAACCTTGGAAAAACCCTTAAAAAACCCCAAGAATTCCATGGAAAACCCAAGAATTCCACGGAAAAAACCTCAATTTTCGGCCAAATTTCGCCCGGATTTCGCCCAAAATCCCGGGAATTTCGCCCAGATTTTTGGGAATTCACCTGGTTTTTATGGAACCTCTGGATCTCCCCACTCAGGGCACATCCCACGAATCCCTGGGAGGCGTTGGGGTCGTGCAGGAAGCGAATCTCCAGCGGGATCGATCCCGATCCCAAATCGATCTCCTGGATCAGCTCCCGGCTGCTCCAATCCCAAACGTTGATGTGGCGTCCATAAAACCCTTGGAAAAAGGCAAAATATTCCCAAGTTTTTGAGGTTTTAGGGAATTTTCACGTTTTAGGAGGGGTTTGGGAAAAAAATTGGGGTTTTTTAGGGGTTTTTGGGGGGGAAAATTGGATTTTTGAGGGCGAAATTGGAATTTTTGGGGTTTTTTTTCCTGCTCAAAAATTGGAATTTTTAGGAGTTAAAATGGTCAAAAATCGGGGGTTTCAGGAGTTTTTCTTGCAAAAATGGGATTTTTAGGAATTTTCACCAAAATACAGAATTTTCCAAGGAATTTGCAGTCTTAAAAATGGGATTTTTAAGGTATTTTTTGGCCTGAAGAAAAATGGAATTTCTTGGGAATTTTCACTTGGAAAAAATGGAATTTTTAAGGAATTTCTGCTCTAAAAAATTCGATTTTTTTTTTTTTTTTAGGAATTTTAGCTCCTAAAAAAAAAAAAAAGGAATTTTTCTGGAATTTCCACTCTAAAAAAAAAATGGAATTTTTAAGGTATTTTTCCTCCCAAAAATTCCAATTCTTTGGGAAATTTCTCCTGTAAAAAAAAACCGGAATTTTTCAGGAATTTTTTGCTCCGAAAAAAATAAAATTCTTTTGCAATTTCCAGTCTAAAAAGTTGAATTTTTTTTAATTTTCCTCTATAAAAGAAATGAATTTTTAAGGTTTTTCTACTTTAAAAAAAAACAAATCCATTTTTCTGGAATTTCTGCTTTAAAAAATGGAATTTCTTAGGAATTTTCACTTCCAAAAATTGAATTTTTTAAACATTTTTTTCTCCTCTAGAAAATGGAATTTTTAATGTTTTTTCACTCCAAAAAAAAAAATCAAATTTTTAATGAATTTTTGCTCTCAAAAATTCAATTTTTTAAGGAATTTCTGCTCTAAAAAATGGGAATTTTAAGGAAATTTCTGCTCTAAAAAAATCCCAATTTTTAGGAAATTTCTGGTATAAAAAATGGGATTTTTTAAAGGAAATTTCTGCTCTAAAAAACTGAATTTTTAATGAATTTTTGCTCTAAAAAATCCAATTTTTAAAGGAATTTCCACTCTAAAAAATCCAGGTTTTCAATGGAATTTCTGCTCCAAAAAATGGGATTTTTAAGGAAATTTCTGCTCTAAAAAATGGAATTTTTTGGAAATTTCTGCTCTAAAAAAATGGGATTTTTTAGGAAATTTCTGCTCCAAAAAACTGAATTTTTAATGAATTTTTGCTCAAAAAAATTCCAATTTTTCAATGGAATTTCTGCTCTAAAACCCGAATTTTTTGGAAATTTTTGCTCTTAAAAAACTTGAATTCTTGAATGAATTTTGGCTCTTAGAATTTGAATTCCTTAGGAATTTTTGCTCTAGAAAATGGGATTTTTTAGGAAATTTCTGCTCCAAAAAATGGGATTTTAAAGGAATTTCTGCTCAAAAAAAATCCAATTTTTTGGAAATTTCTGCTCTGAAAAATCCAATTTTTTTTTCAAATTTTCACCCTAAAAAATTGAATTTTTAATGAATTTTTGCTCTAAAAAATCCAATTTTTAATAAATTTTTGCTCTAAAAAATCCAATTTTTAAGGAAATTTTTGCTCTAAAAAAATCCAATTTTTAAATGAATTTTTGCTCTAAAAATTCCAGAATTTTAAATTAATTTTTGCTCTAAAAAATCCAATTTTTAATAAATTTTTTCTCTAAAAAAATCCAATTTTTAATAAATTTTTGCTCTAAAAAAAATCAATTTTTAAATGAATTTTTGCCCTAAAAAATGGAATTTTTGAGGTTTTTTCGCTCCGAAAAATGGAATTTTTTGGGGAAATTTTTTGGGGAATTCTCACTGACCTTTTTCCAGATCCTTGGGATCAAAGCCTTTTCCCAGGATTTTGGGAGCTCCCCACTCGGTGCTGAGCAGGACCCCCTGCCTGGGTTGGTACCAGAAATCGTAGCCAAATTTGGGGAATTTTCCCAAAAAAAAATTGAATTTTCCCAGGAATTTTTCATCACTAAAATTTTTCCACCAAATTTTTATGGAATTTCCATTTTTAAAAAATGGGATTTTTAGGAAATTTCTGCTCCAAAAAATGGGATTTTTTTAGGAATTTCTGCTCTAATAAAAATGGGATTTTTTAGGAAATTTCTACTCTAAAAAAATCCAATTTTTTTTTGAATTTCTCTTCTAAAAATGGAATTTTTTAGGAATTTCTCCTATAAAAAACCAGGATTTTTTAGGAAATTTCTGCTCTAAAAAATCCTGAATTTTAAACGAAATTTTGCTCTAAAAAATTGAGTTTTTAATGAATTTTTGCTCTAAAAAATTGGATTTTTTTGGAATTTTAAAAAAATTTTCAACTCAAAAATTGGATTTTTTGGGAATTCTCACTGACCTTTTTCCAGATCCTTGGGATCAAAGCCTTTTCCCAGGATTTTGGGAGCTCCCCACTCGGTGCTGAGCAGGACCCCCTGCCTGGGTTGGTACCAGAAATCGTAGCCAAATTTGGGGATTTTTCCTCCTTTTTCCCAATTTCCTTTCACCTCGAAGGTTTCTCCATCCAGGAGGATGAAAGTGCCTGGAAAAAATTCCCAAAAAAAAAAAACCAAATTGGAATTTGGGTGATTGAAAGAGCTGGAAATAAAGGAAATTATTTATTCATTTATTTACATTTATTTATATTTATTTATATTCATTTAATTTATTTATATTTGTATTTAATTTTATTCACAGAAAAAATTCCCCAAAAAAATGGGATTTGGGAAAAAAATTCCCAAAAAAAAAAAAAAAAGGGAATTGGGTAATTAAAAGAGCTGGAAATAAAGGAAATTATTTATTCATTTATTTATATTTATTTATATTTATTTATATTTATTTATTTAATTTATTTATATTTGTATTTATTTTTATTCACTGAAAAAACTCCCAAAAAAATGGGATTTGGGAAAAAAATTCCCAAAAAAAAAAAAAAAAAGGGATTTGGGAGATTTCGAAATAAAGGAAATAATTCATTCCATCCCTAATTCCAGGTGGTTTCAAATCCCTAAATTTTTTAGGGAATAATTTGATAAATCCCGGATTTTTTAATGGGAAAAACAACAAAAAATACCCCGAAAAATCCATCAAAAATGCTGGAAAATGGTAAAAAAATCCAGGAAAATTCCGATTTTTTTGTGGATTTCTCAGCCTGTGGGTGGGAGAATGAAATGCTGGGAATGTTGTGATGGAAATTTCAGGGATTTTTGGGAATTCCAAACCTTTTCCATTGCCAGGGGATTGGATATCCCTAAAATTTGATATTCCTGGAATTTTGATATCCCTAAAATCTTCTATTTCTAATTCCAGGTGATTTGAAATCCCTAAAATTTGATATCCCAGAATTTTCTATCCCTAATTCCAGGTGGTTTCAAATCCCTAAATTTTTTAGGGAATAATTTGATAAATCCCGAATTTTTTTAATGGGAAAAACAACCAAAAATACCCCGAAAAATCCATCAAAAATGCTGGAAAATGGTAAAAAAATCCAGGAAAATTCCAATTTTTTTGTGGATTTCTCAGCCTGTGGGTGGGAAAATGAAACCCTGGGAATTTTGTGATGGAAATTTCAGGAATTTTTGGGAATTCCAAACCTTTTCCATTGCCAGCAGGATCCCCCAGGCAGCTGATGAGGATTTCCCCGGAGCCCAGGCAGTGAGAGGTGTGGGGGAAGGCAGCATTCCCAACTCGGGATAAATCCTCAGGTTCCACCACCTGGAAAAGTGGGAAAAGGGGAAAAAAATTCCAGGAAAAGTGGGGAAAAAAATGGGAAAAAATCCGGGAAAAATTGGGGAAAAAACGGAAAAATTGGGGAAAAAATGGGAATAATTCCTGGTGTGGGGGAAGGCAGCGTTCCCAACTTGGGATAAATCCTCAGGTTCCACCACCTGGAAAAGTGGGAAAAGTGGGAAAAAATTCCAGGAAAAGTAGGAAAAAATTGGGAAAAAAATCCGGGAAAAATTGGGGAAAAATGGGGGAAAAATGGGGAAAATCAGGGGAAAATTCCCAGGTAATTCCCGTGCTTCCAGCATCTGGAAAAGTGGGAAAAAATTCCAGGGAAAATGAGGAAAAATTCCAGGGAAAATGGGAAAAAAATTGGGAAAAAATCAGAGAAAAAAATTGGGAAAAAATTGAGCAAAAAATTGGGGAAAAAATTGGGGGAAAAATCGGGAAAAAAATCTGGAAAAAAATCGGGGAAAAAATCGGGGAAAAAATCGGGGAAAAAATCGGGGAAAAAATCGGGGAAAAAATCGGGGAAAAAATCGGGAAAAAATCGGGAAAAAATTGGGAAAAAAATTGGGAAAAAAATTGGGAAGAAACCACAAAAAGATGGGGAAAAAATTGGGAAAAAATCAGGAAAAAAGGGAAAAAACTGAGGAAAAAACTGGGGGAAAATTGGGGAAAAAATTGGGGAAAAAATTGGGGGAAAAAATTGGGGGAAAAATTGGGGAAAAAATTGGGGAAAAAATTGGGGAAAAAATTGGGGAAAAAATTGGGGAAAAAATTGGGGAAAAAATTGGGGAAAAAATTGGGGAAAAAATTGGGGAAAAGACCAGGAAAAAATCCAGAAAAAATCAGGAAAAAAGGGAAAAATCAGGAAAAAATTGGGAAAAACATTGGGAAAAAACTGGGAAAAAACCACGAAAAGACTGGGAAAAAATCCAGAAAAAAATCAGGAAAAAAGGGGAAAATTGGGCAAAAATCGGGAAAAAAATCGGGAAAAATTGGGGAAAGAATGGGAAAAACATTAGGAAAAAAATTGGAAAAAACCACAAAAAAACTGGGAAAAAATTGGGAAAAAACCAGGGGAAAATTGTGAAAAAAAAATCGGGAAAAAATGGGAAAACACAGGAAAAAAAAAGGAAAATATCAGGGGAAAAAAGCAGGAAAAAAGGGAAAAATTGGGTAAAAATCGGGAAAAAATTGGGAAAAAATCTGGAAAAATTGGGGAAAGAATGGAAAACACATTGCAGAAAAAATTGGGAAAAAGATTGGGAAAAACCAGGAACAGATCAGGAAAAGATTGGGCAAAAATTGGGAAAAAATCAGGAAACACATTGGAGAAAAAATTGGGGAAAAGATTGGGAAAAACCAGGAAAGGATTGGGGAAAAATTGGGGAAAAATTGGGGAAAAATTGGGAAAAAATTGGGAAAAAATTGGGAAAAAATTGGGAAAAAATTGGGAAAAAATTGGGAAAAAATTGGGAAAAAATTGGGGAAAAATTGGGGAAAAATTGGGGAAAAATTGGGGAAAAATTGGGGAAAAATTGGGGAAAAATTGGGAAAAAATTGGGAAAAAAACAGAAAAAAAAAAGGGAAAATATCAGCGAAAAAAACCAGGAAAAAGCAGGAAAAAAGTGGGAAAAATCCCAATTTTTCCAAACCTTGTGCAGCCTGGGTGCCCTGGGATCCGTTCCCACATCCACGACGTAAATCCGGGATGAGCCGAGGCTGGGCAGGATGAGGAAATCCCGGGATTTGGAGGTGTCTCCGTGGCAGCTGCTGCAGATGTTCCAGCCGGAATGGTGGAGCTCATCCCCAAGGTTGGGCATGGGCAGCCGATGGATCACCTGGAAAACGGGAAAGAGGGAAAAATTTGGGAATTTCCAGGAAAAATTGGGGATTTTCCAGGAAAAATTGGGGATTTTCCAGCCAAAACTGGGGATTTTCCATCCAAAATTGGGGATTTTCCATCCAAAATTGGGGATTTTCCAGCAAAAATTGGGGATTTTTCACCCCAAAAATTGGGGATTTTCCAGCAAAAATTGGGGATTTTCCATCCCAAAAATTGGGGATTTTCCACCCCAAAAATTGGGGATTTTTCAGGAAAAAATTGGGGATTTTTCACCCAAAAATTGGGGATTTTTCATCCCAAAAATTGGGGATTTTCCAGCAAAAATTGGGGATTTTTCAGGAAAAAATTGGGGATTTTTCAGCCAAAAAATTGGGGATTTTCCATCCCAAAAATCGGGGATTTTCCATCCCAAAAATCGGGGATTTTCCACCCCAAAAATTGGGGATTTTCCACCTCAAAAATTGGGGATTTTTCATCCCAAAAATTGGGGATTTTCCACCCCAAAAATTGGGGATTTTTCAGGAAAAAATTGGGGATTTTCCAGCAAAAATTGGGGATTTTTCACCCCAAAAATTGGGGATTTTCCAGCAAAAATTGGGGATTTTCCAGCCCCAAAAATTGGGGATTTTTCATCCCAAAAATTGGGGATTTTTCATCCCAAAAATTGGGGATTTTTCATCCCAAAAATTGGGGATTTTTCATCCCAGAAATTGGGGATTTTTCAGGAAAAAATTGGGGATTTTCCATCCCAAAAATTGGGGATTTTTCATCCCAAAAATCAGGGATTTTTCATCCCAAAAATCAGGGATTTTCCAGGAAAAAACTGGGGATTTTTCATCCCAAAAATTGGGAATTTTGTGGTGTAGGGAGCTTGAGAAACCTGGAAAAATACTGGAAGAATTCTTGGGAATTTTGGGAGAAGGAACTTGGATGGGATGAGTTTGGCTGGAATCCATGGATCACCTGGAAAATGAGGGGAAGAAACCCCAAAATGTTGGGATTTTTCTGGATTTTCCTGGATTTCAGTCCCTGGTAGCACTGGGAGAGGATTTGGGATCCCAGATTCTTCTGGATTTTCCCAGATTTTCCTGCATATTCCCAGATTTCCATACCTGGCATTACTGGGGGAGGATTTGGGATCCTGGATCCACCTGGGAATGACTTTGGGATCCTGGATTTTCCCAGATTTGGGGATTTGAGATCCCAAATTTCCCTGAATTTCCCCAGATTTGGGATCCTGAATTTCCTCAAATTTTCCCAGATTTGGGGAATTGAGATCCTGAATTTTCCTGGATTTTTCCCAGATTTCAGGAATTGTGATCCTGGAATCTCCCAGATTTTGGGATTTAGGATCCCAGATTTTCCCAGATTTGGGGACTTGAGATCCTGAATTTTCCTGGATTTTTCCCAGATTTCAGGGATTGGGATCCTGGAATCTCCCAGATTTTGGGATTTAGGATCCCAGATTTTCCCAGATTTGGGATCCTGAATTTCCCCAGATTTTCCCGGATTTGGGATCCCAGATTCTCCTGGATTTTCCCAGATTTTCCTGGATATTCCCAGATTTCCATACCTGGCATTACTGGGGGAGGATTTGGGATCCTGGATCCACCTGGGAATGACTTTGGGATCCTGGATTTTCCCAGATTTGGGGATTTGAGATCCCAAATTTTCCTGGATTTTCCCAGATTTGGGATCCTGAATTTCCCCAGATTTTCCCAGATTTGGGGAATTGAGATCCTGAATTTTCCTGGATTTTTCCCAGATTTCGGGGATTGGGATCCTGGAATCTCCCAGATTTTGGGATTTAGGATCCCAGATTTTCCCAGATTTGGGGATTTGAGATCCCAAATTTTCCTGGATTTTCCCAGATTTGGGATCCTGAATTTCCCCAGATTTTCCCAGATTTGGGGATTTGGGATCCTGGATTTTCCCGGATTTTCCCAGATTTTTCCAGATATTCCCAGATTTCCATACCTGGCAGCACCGAGGGGATTTGGGATCCCGAATTTTCCTGGATTTTCCCAGATCTGGGGATTTGGGATCCTGGATTTTCCCGGATTTTCCCAGATTTTTCCAGATATTCCCAGATTTCCATACCTGGCAGTACCGAGGGGATTTGGGATCCACATCCACGGTGGCCAGAAAATCGGGAATGTTGATCCCGGTGTTCCGGTAGATGCAGGGCAGGTACAGCAGCTCCTCCCGGGGCCCTGGGGGACAAAATTCCGGATCATTTTTCCCAAAATTCCATGGTTTTCACCCCAGAATTATCCAGGGATTTCCCAGGATTTTCCCAGGAATTTTCCAGGAATTTTTTCCAGGAATTTTCCAGGAATTTTTTCCAGGAATTTCCCAGGAGCAGGGCAGGTACAGCAGCTCCTCCCGGGGCCCTGGGGGAAAAAAATCGGGATCATTTTTCCCAAAATTCCATGGTTTTCACCCCAGAATTATCCAGGGATTTCCCAGGATTTTTCCAGGAATTTTCCAGGAATTTTTTCCAGGAATTTCCCAGGAGCAGGGCAGGTACAGCAGCTCCTCCCGGGGCCCTGGGGGGCAAAATTCCGGATCATTTTTCCCAAAATTCCATGGTTTTCACCCCAGAATTTTCCAGGGATTTCCCAGGAATTTTTCAGGAATTTTCCAGGGATTTTTCCAGGGATTTTCCGGGCAAAATCTGGGCTCATTCCCCCCAAATTCCACCTTTTCCCCCCAAAATTCCACATTTTTCCACCCCCAAATTGGAGCTATCATCCAGGAATTTTCCAGGATTTTTTCCAGGAATTTTCCAGGTAAAATTCGGGATCATTCCCCCAAAATTCCAGGGTTTTCCTGCCCAGAATTTTCCAGGGATTTCCCAGGAATTTTTCCAGGTAAAATTTGGGATCATTCCCCCAAAACTCCAGGTTTTTTCGCCCAGAGTTTTCCAGGGATTTTCCAGGTAAAATCCGGGATCATCCCCATAAAATTCCAGGTTTTTCCCCCCAGAATTTTCCAGGGATTTCCCGGGACTTTTCCAGGAATTTTTCCAGACAAAATTTGGGATCATTCCTCCAAAATTCCAGATTTTTCCCACCAAAATTTGAGCCATCATCCAGGAATTTTTTGGGAATTTTCCAGCTAAAATTTGGGATCATTCCCCCAAAATTCCAGGTTTTTCCCCCAAGAATTTTCCAGGAATTTTCCAGACAAAATCTGGGATCATTCCTCCAAAATTCCAGGTTTTTCCCCCCAAAATTGCAGGCATCATCCAGAAATTTTCCAGGAATTTTCTGGGAATTTCCCACGAACTTTCCCGGAATTTCCCAGGAATTTTCCAGGGATTTCCCTGGAGTTTTCCCAGAAATTTTCCCAGGAATTTCCCTGGAATTTCCCAGGTGCAGCAGCTCCTCCCGGGGCCCTGGGGACAAAAAATTGGGATAATTTTCCTGAAATTCCAGGTTTTTCTGGATTTTATCCATTTGATCCCCTCCTAATTCCAAAGAAATTCCAGGATTTGGGAATTCTTTCCCAAACTCACCTTTCATGGCTTCCAGAGGGCTGGGATAGCCCGGCCCACAAGCTCCACATTTTCCTGCTGGAAAAGGGGGAAAAGTGGGAGAAATTCCAGGATTTCTGCAGCCCCAAATTCCCAAAATTCCAGCATTTCTGTAGCCCAAACTTCCAAAAAATTCCAGGATTTCTGCAGCTCAAACTTCCCAAAAATTCCAGCATTTCTGCAGCCCAAACTTCCCAAAATTCCAGCATTTCCGAATCCAAAAATTCCCAAAATTCCAGCATTTCTGAATCCCAAAATTCCCAAAATTCCAGCGTTTCTGCAGCCCAAAAATTCCAGGATTTCTGCAGCCCAAAAATTCCCAGAATTCCAGCATTTCTGCAGCCCAAAAATTCCCAAAATTCCAGCATTTCCAAATCCCAAAATTTAGCTGGGTTTGATCCCAAAATTCCTGATTTTTTCCCGTTTTGAATTCCCAAAAATTCCTCCAAAAATTCCTGAAAAATTCCAGGAAAATCAGGATTTTTTACATTGGAATTTTCGTATTTTTTGGCTCCAAATTCCTGCTAAAAATTCCTGATTTTCAGCTGGGTTTGATCCCAAAATTCCTGATTTTTTTCCTGTTTAGAATTCCCAAAAATTCCTTAAAAAAATCCGAAAAAAATTCCAGGAAAATCAGGATTTTTTAATTGGAATTTTTGTATTTTTTGCTCCAAATTCCTGCTAAAAATTCCTGATTTTTTCCTGTTTAAAATTCCCAAAAATTCCTCAAAAAATTCCACTTGGGAGAGAAAAAATTCCAGGAAAATCAGGATTTTTTTAATTGGAATTTTCGTATTTTTTGGCTCCAAATTCCTGCTAAAAATTCCTGATTTTCAGCTGGGTTTGATCCCAAAATTCCTGATTTTTCCCTGTTTAGAATTCCCAAAAATTCCTCCAAAAATTCCTCCAAAAATTCCACTTGGGAGTGAAAAAATTCCAGGAAAATCAGGATTTTTTAATTGGAATTTTTGTATTTTTTGCTCCAAATTCCTGCTAAAAATTCCTGATTTTTTCCTGTTTAAAATTCCCAAAAATTCCTCAAAAAATTCCACTTGGGAGAGAAAAAATTCCAGGAAAATCAGGATTTTTTTAATTGGAATTTTCGTATTTTTTGGCTCCAAATTCCTGCTAAAAATTCCTGATTTTTTCCTGTTAAAATTCCAAAATTCCTTCAAAAAATCCAGGAAAAAATCCAGGAAAATCAGATTTTTTAATTGGAATTTTTGCTATTTTTGGCTCCAAATTCCTGCTAAAAATTCCTCGTTTTCAGCTGGGTTTGATCCCAAAATTCCTGATTTTTTTCTCTGCTTTGAATTCCCAAAAATTCCTTAAAAAATTCAAAAAAAAATCCAGGAAAATCAGGATTTTTTAATTGGAATTTTTGCTATTTTTGGCTCCAAATTCCTGCTAAAAATTCCTCGTTTTCAGCTGGGTTTGATCCCAAAATTCCTGATTTTTTTCTCTGCTTTGAATTCCCAAAAATTCCTTAAAAAATTCCAAAAAAAATCCAGGAAAATCAGGATTTTTTAATTGGAATTTTTGCTATTTTTGGCTCCAAATTCCTGCTAAAAATTCCTGATTTATTCCTGTTTAAAATTCCCAAAAATTCCTCCAAAAATTCCACTTGGGAGCGAAAAAATTCCAGGAAAATCAGGATTTTTTTAATTGGAATTTTCATAATTTTTGCTCCAAATTCCTGCTAAAAAATTCCTGATTTTCAGCTGGGTTTGATCCCAAAAGTCCTGATTTTTTTCCTGTTTAGAATTCCCAAAAATTCCTCAAAAAATTCCAAAAAAATTCCAGGAAAATCAGGATTTTTTAATTGGAATTTTGCTATTTTTGGCTCCAAATTCCTGCTAAAAATTCCTGATTTTTAGCTGGGTTTGATCCCAAAATTCCTGATTTTTTTCCTGTTTAGAATTCCCAAAAATTCCTCCAAAAATTCCTTTAAAAATTCCAGGAAAATCAGTATTTTTTAATTGGAATTTTTGTATTTTTTGGCTCCAAATTCCTGCAAAAATTCCTGATTTTCAGCTGAGTTTGATCCCAAAATTCCTGATTTTTTTTCCTGTTTAGAATTCCCAAAAATTCCTTAAAAAATTCCTCAAAAAATTCCAGGAAAATCAGGATTTTTTAATTGGAATTTTCGTATTTTTTGCTCCAAATTCCTGCTAAAAATTCCTGATTTTTTCCTGTTTAGAATTCCCAAAAATTCCTCAAAAAATTCCACTTGGGAGCAAAAAAATTCCAGGAAAATCAGGATTTTTTAATTGGAATTTTTGTATTTTTTGGCTCCAAATTCCTGCTAAAAAATTCCTGATTTTCAGCTGGGTTTGATCCCAAAATTCCTGATTTTTTTTCCTGTTTAGAATTCCCAAAAATTCCTCCAAAAAAATCCAGGAAAATCTGGATTTTTTAATTGGAATTTTCGTATTTTTGGCTCCAAATTCCTGCTAAAAATTCCTGATTTTCAGCTGAGTTTGATCCCAAAATTCCTGCTTTTTTTTTCCCTCCTTTGAATTCCCAAAAATCCCCATGGAATTTTTTTAGCCCCTCCCACTTTTCCCACCGAGCCAAAAGTGAAAGTTCACGAAAATCCGAGTTTTTAACCTCAAAAAAAAATCGGGAAAAATATCCTAAAAATCAGATTTTTATCCCAAAAATTATGGAAAACGGGAATTCTGATTTTTAAGGATTTTTCCAAGGGTTTTTCCTGTAAATCCAGGAGTTTTTTTTCCCCAGTTTTTACAAGTTTAGGGATTAAAAAAAACCTTAATTAGAGGAAAAAATTGGATTTTAATGAAGGAATTAAAGCTTTTAATTAAAAACTTTTTAATTAAAGAGCTTTTAATTAACACCCCCGGGGTTTTTAGGGAATGTTGGAATATTGAAATCCAAGGAAAAGCTGGAATTTCACCCCCTCGGGGAGAACAAAGCAGCAAATGCCGGGATTTTGGGGGATTTTCAAGGAATTTTTGGGATTCTTTGGGGATTTTTAGGGATTTGGGGATTTCTTACCCATCCTGGAGTGGGCTGGGATTGAAAATTCCAAGAATTTCGGTGGGGTTTTTATGGAAAAACAGCCGGGAAAGTGAAATCCAGGGAAAAAAAAAAGGGGAGGGATTTGGGAGAGGAGGAGCCAAGGGGAGGATCCAGGAGACGGAAAAAAACAAAATTCCACCTTAAATTCCAAAGGAATTCCCGATGTTTTTTCCCCGGTTTTCTCCTTT
This sequence comes from Eopsaltria australis, assembly GCA_034509425.1. Lineage (NCBI taxonomy): Eukaryota > Metazoa > Chordata > Aves > Passeriformes > Petroicidae > Eopsaltria > Eopsaltria australis. Next base: position 10,015 of record JAVTVJ010005024.1, on the reverse strand, counting down.
TTATCCCATTTTTTTTCCAGCCTGGAAAGTTTGGGAATTGCAGAGTGAGAAAAATCGGGATTTTGGGAATGTTGTGGGGTTTTTTTGGGTGGAAAAATTCCCCCCCCCAAAAAAAATCCAGGTTTTATCCCTGGAAAATCAGGATTTTTATTCCTAATTCCAGCTGGGGTTGGTCCTAATGAGAATGAATTAATTATTATTAATTAATATTAATTTATTTATGAGTCACCAGGAAGGGCAGGGGAAAAAAAGCCCGAAAAATAGGATTTTAATTTAATTAATAAAGAGATTTAAAAGATTATTTTGAGATCATTACTTCATTATTAAAAAGAAATAAATTATTATTTCTATTTCCCATTTTTGATTGGTTTTTCCTTAATTTTTGGGCCAAATTTTCCTCAATTTTTGGGCCAAATTTTCCTCAATTTTTGGCCAATTTTTCCTCATTTTTGGGACCATTTTTTCCCCTTTTTTGGGTTGATTTTCCTCATTTTTGGGACCATTATCCCTCATTTTTGGGCCAATTTTTCCTCATTTTTGGGCCAATTTTTCCTCATTTTTCGGACTGTTTTCCCTCATTTTTTGGGCCAATTTTTCCTCAGTTTTTGGGCTGTTTTCCCTAATTTTTGGGCTGATTTTCCTCATTTTTGGGACAATTTTTCCTCATTTTTTGGGCCAATTTTTCCTCAGTTTTTGGGCTGTTTTTCCTCATTTTTGGGGCTGTTTTTTCCCCTCTTTTTTGGGCTGATTTTCCTCATTTTTGGGCTGATTTTTCCTCAATTTTTGGGCCAAATTTCCCTCTTTTTTTGGGCTGATTTTCCTCATTTTTGGGCCAAATTTTCCTCAATTTTTGAACTGTTTTCCATCATTTTTTGAGCCAATTTTTCCTCAATTTTTGGGCCAATTTTTCCTCATTTTTGGGACTATTTCCCCCCCTCAGTTTTGGGCTGATTTTCCTCATTTTTGGGGCTGTTTCCTTCATTTTTGGGGCTATTTTTCCTCATTTTTGGGGCTACTTTTTAATCATTTTTGGGCTATTTTTTTCCTTATTTTTGGCCTATTTTTCCCTCAATTTTTGGGCTGATTTTCCTCATTTTTTGGGGCTGTTTCCCCCATTTTTAAAGCTATTTTTCCTCATTCTTTTGGGGCTACTTTTTAATCATTTTTGGGCTGATTTTCCTCATTTTTTGGGGCTATTTTTTCCTATTTTTTTGCTGTTTCCCCTCTATTTTTTCCTTATTTTTGGTTTATTTTTTTCCATTTTTTCCTCATTTTTGGCCTATTTTTTCCCCATTTTTGGCTGTTTTTCCCCTCATTTTTGGTTTATTTTTTCCCCCATTTTTTGGCTGTTTTTCCCCTCATTTTTGGTTTATTTTTCCCCCCATTTTTGGGGCTATTTTCCCCACATTTGGAACTGTTTTTTCCTCACTTTTGGGCCAGTTTTCCCCCATTTTTTCCCCACATTTTTGAGACTGTTTTTCCTCATTTTTGACCTGTTTTCCCCTCAATTTTGGGGCTTTTTTCCCCCACATTTTGAACCGTTTTTTCCCATTTTTGAACTGTTTTTTCCCCCCACTTTTGACCTGGTTTTTCCACTTCTTTTTTACCTGATTCTCCCCATTTTTCGACCTGTGTTTTCCTCATTTTTGGGGCTATTTTTCCCCACATTTTGAACTGTTTTTTCCCCACTTTTTGGCCGTTTTTTCCCCATTTCCCCCTCAATTTTTGGGGCTGTTTTCCTTCATTTTTTGACCTGTGTTTTCCTCATTTTTGGGGCTATTTTTCCCCACATTTTGAACTGTTTTTTCCCCACTTTTTGGCCGTTTTTTCCCCATTTCCCCCTCAATTTTTGGGGCTGTTTTCCTTCACTTTTTGACCTGTGTTTTCCTCATTTTTGATGCCGGTTCAGGTGGAGAATTTTTACCCTCAGGTGGAAGAATTTTTAGCCAAGGGAACACCTTGGGACCAACCCTCACTCACCTGGTGAAGAAACCTTGATCCTTCTCCAGCTCTGAGGGGTTGGAAGGTGAGGGAAACCCATCCAGGTAAATCCAGCACCTCCCTCAGGTGGAGAATTTGGGGTTTAAGTGAAAAAATATTTCCCTCAGGTGAGGAATTTTGGCTTCAAATGAGGAATTTTGGCCATGGAGCGCATTTAAAACCAAAGACCCCTCACCCGTGAGGGCTGACCCTTCCTCACATCCCCTCACGTTCTGAGGGGGCTCTGGGAAAAATTAACTCAGGTAAATCCAACATCTGCCTCAGGTGGAAAATTTGAGGTTTAGGTGAAAAAATATTTCCCTCAGGTGAGGAATTTTGACCAGGGAGCGCATTAAAACCACAGATCCCTCACCCATGAGGGCTGACCCTTCCTCACATCCCCTCACGTTCTGAGGGGGCTCTGGGGAAAATGAACCCAAGGTAAAGCAAACACCTCCCTCAGGTGGAGAATTTGTGGCTCAGATGGAGAATTTTTAGCCTCAGGTGAGGAATTTTGGGCAGGGAGCGCATTTAAAACCAAAGACCCCTCACCCATCAGGGCCGACCCTTCCTCACATCCCCTCACGCTGTGAGGGCTGCGCGCCCCATTCTACCTTTCACCGACCCCAGCGCCCCCTCACCCCACCAACCCCTCCTCCCACCACTCCCCAACCCCTCACCCCCTCCACACCGCCACCTCCACCACTCTAAAACCCCCCGTGAGGAGCCCCCAAAGGGTCGCGACCCAGCGGCGCCATTTTCCCGCCTCTTCCCCTTCCCTCCCTCAGCCGCCTCAGCGAGCCCGCCCTCCGCGTGACGTCACCGCGCGCAGGCGGAAGTGACGTCAGCGGTATCCCTCCGCCGGCCAGGTCGCCTTTTTGTGTGTGTGGTTGTGTGTGTGTGTTGTGTGTGTGTGTGGGGCGAGCGCCCTGTATCAGCCCGCCGGCGCTTCCAAGACCTTTTTTTTTTTATTTTTAAATTTTTTTTTGACCCCCCCCCCCTCCCCCCGCCTTTTCCGTGAGGGGTGAAGTGAAAAAGAGGAGGAGGAGGAGGAGAAAAAAAAAAAAAAAAAAAGAAAAAAAAAAGCCAACCCCACACGCACGCCAAGCACGGAGCCGCCCCCCGGCACAACGTACAGAGGCAGGGATAATTCCTCCTTGTCTATCTTCTTCTTCATCGTCATCCTCCTCAGCATCCAAGCGTGAGGGGAAGGGGAGGGGGGGGGGCTCATGCCACCTGCCCTCCGCGCCCGGAGAGCGGCGGAGCCCCACAGGAGCGAGCGGCGGCAGCGCTGAGCAAGGTGAGGCGGGGGGCGCCGGGGAGAACGGGGGGGGGATGAAGGCGGTGGGAGCCCCACAGGGGTGAGGGGAGATGCGAGGCTGTGAGGGGAAGTGGGGGGGGGGGATATCGCTGATAGTGGAACCGGCTCGAACCGCCCGGGAATGGGGGAGAAGGAGGGAATGGAGGAGGAGGAGGAGGGAGGGAAAGGGAAGGTGGGGGGGGCGGCAGGGCCGGAGCGCGCCGTACACAAAGCGGTGGCGGGAGGAGGAGGAGGAGGAGATGAAGAAGAAGAAGAAGAGCAGAGTAGGAGGAGGAGGAGGAGAAGAAGGAGGAGGAGGAGGGAGGGAGGGTGCCGAGGAGGAGGGAGGGAGGGTGCCGGGGAGGAGCCGCCGCCGCCGCCGCCGCTCCCGCCGGGCCCCGGGCGGGCGCTGAGGGACGCGGAGGGATCCGCGCTCAGCCCTCACGGCCCGGGGGGCGCGGTGAAGCGGCCGCCCCTCAGGGCACAGAGAGACCGAGAGAGGGGGGCGGCGGTGATGCGGCCCCGCCGCTGCTCCTTCCGCGCACCCCCCCTCCGCCATCCCTCATAGTCCCCTCGCTGTCCCCTCGCTGTCCCCTCGCTGTCCCCTCACGGTGGCCACCAGCGGGGTGAGGAAGGGGCGGTGGCGTCCCTCATTTCTGCCGTTTCTCCCGGTCTTTTGGCGGTGCTGGCGCCCCCTCCTCTCTTTGGCGGCGGCGCTTCGCTGGTGGGCGGCCATGTTGGGCACGGGGATTATTTTTCGCTCTCTTTCTTAGCCGCCACAATACGCTGAGGGTGTGGAGTTGTGTGTGTGTGTGTGGGGGGGCTTTTCCCGGAGTTTTCCGTGGAAACGGCCTTTTCCCGGTTTTTAGGGGAGGTTGAGGGGGAAAGGGGAGGGTTTGCGAGCAGCGGTTTGGAGGAGGGTGAGAGCAGCCCCCCTTCATCATCATCATCATCATCATCCTCCTCCTCCTTGGCCTGCTGGTGCTTCACCTTCGCTGAGTGAGTGCCCCTCTCCATCGCCGTGTGGGGTTTGGGGTTGGGATCCCAGTCCTTTTCCTCAGGGGTCTGGGGTTGGGATCCCACCTTTCTCCTCAGGGGTCTGGGGTTGGGATCTGAGCCCTCTTCCTCAGAGATCTTATCCCTCAGGGATCTGGGGTTGGGATCCCACCTTTCTCCTCAGGGATCTGGGATTGCTGTCCCTCAGGGATCTGGGGTTGGGATCCCAGTTCTCTTCCTCAGGAATCTCACCCCTCAGGGATCTGGGATTGCCATCCCTCAGGGATCTGGGGTTGGGATCCCACCTTTCTCCTCAGGGATCTGGGGTTGGGATCCCAACTTTCTCGTCAGGGATCTGGGCTTGGGATCCCAACTTTTTCCTCAGGAATCTGGGATTGCCATCCCTCAGGGATCTGGGGTTGGGATCCCAGTCCTCTCCTCAGGGGTTTGGAATTGGGATCCCAACTTTCTCGTCAGGGATCCGGGGTTGGCATCCCAACCTTTTCCTCAGGGATCTGGGATTGCCGTCTCTCAGGGATCTGGGCTTGGGATCCCAACTTTCTCCTCAGGGATCTGGGCTTGGGATCCCAACCTTTTCCTCAGGGATCTGGGATTGCCATCCCTCAGGGATCCGGGGTTGGGATCTCAGCCCTCTTCCTCAGAGATCTTATCCCTCAGGGATCTGGGATTGCCGTCCCTCAGGGATCTGGGGTTGGGATTCCAACTTTCTCCTCAGGGATCTGGGATTGCCGTCCCTCAGGGATCTGGGGTTGGGATCCCAGTCCTCTCCTCAGGGGTTTGGAATTGGGATCCCAACTTTCTCGTCAGGGATCCGGGGTTGGGATCCCCATCCTCTTCCTCAGGAATCTCACCCCTCAGGGATCTGGGATTGCCATCCCTCAGGGATCTGGGGTTGGGATCTCGGCCCTCTTCCTCAGGGATCTGAGCCCTCAGGGATCTGGGATTGCCGTCTCTGTCCTCAGGGATCTGACATTGGGATCCCAACTTTCTCCTCAGGGATCTGAGGTTGGGATCCCAGCCCTCTTCCTCAAGGGTTTGGGATTGGGATCTCACTCTTCTCCTCAAGGAAATGGGATTGGGATCCCAGTCCTCTCCTTAGGGGTTTGGAATTGGGATCTCACCCTTCTCCTCAGGAATCTGGAGTTGGGATCCCAGTGCTCTCCTCAGGGATCTGGGATTGACATCTCTCTCCTTAGGGATCTGGGATTGCCATCCCAGCTCTCTTCCTCAGGGGTTTGGGATTGCTATCCCAGTCCTCTTCCTCAGGGATCTGGGATTGGGATCCCAGTCCTCTTCCTCAGGGATCTGATGCCTCAGGGATCTGGCATTGCCATTCCTTCCCTCAGGGATCTGGGGTTGGGATCGGAACCCTTTCCAGAGGGATCTGGGGTTGTCATCCCATCCCTCTCCAGGGTCCTGGGATTGCCATCCCTGCTCTCTTCCTCAGGGATTTGGGATTGGTATTCCAACCTCCTCCTGAGGGCCTTGGGATTGTTATCCCAGCCTCCTCCTCAGGGATCTGGGATTGGGATCCCAGTCCTTTTCCTCAGGGATCTGATCCCTCAGGGATCTGGGATTGCCATCCCTTCCCGCAGGGATCTGGGATTCCCATCCCTGTCTTCAGGGCCCTGAGATTGAGATCCCAGTCCTTTTCCTCAGGGATCTGGGATTGGGATCCCAGTCCTTTTCCTCAGGGATCTGGCATTGCCATCCCTTCCCTCAGGGATCTGGGATTGGGATCGGAACCCTTCCCAGAGGGGTCTGGGATTGCCATCCCTGCTCTCTTCCTCAGGGATTTGGGATTGTTATCCCAGCCTCCTCCTCAGGGATCTGGGATTGTTATCCCAGCCTCCTCCTCAGGGATCTGGGATTGGGATCCCAGCCTCTTCCTCAGGGATCTGGGATTGGGATCCCAGTCCTTTTCCTCAGGGATCTGGGATTGGGATCCCAGTCCTCTTCCTCAGGGATCTGATCCCTCAGGGATCTGGGATTGGGATCCCAGTCCTGCTCCTCAGGGATCTGGGATTGGTATTCCAACCTCCTCCTGAGGGCCTTGGGATTGGGATCCCAGCCTCCTCAGGGATCTGGGATTGGGATCCCCGTCCTCTTCCTCAGGGATCTGGGATTGGGATCCCAGTCCTCTTCCTCAGGGATCTGGGATTGGTATTCCAGCCTCCTCCTCAGGGATCTGGGATTGTTATCCCAACCTTCTCCTCAGGGATCTGGGGTTGGGATCCCAGTCTTTTCCTCAGGGATCTCATTCCTCAGGGATCTGGCATTGCCATCCCTTCCCTCAGGGATCTGGGATTGGGATCCCAGTCCTTTTCCTCAGGGATCTGGGATTGGGATCCCAGTCCTCTTCCTCAGGGATCTGGGATTGCTATCCCAGCCTCCTCCTCAGGGATCTGGGATTGGGATCCCAGTCCTTTTCCTCAGGGATCTGGGATTGGGATCCCAACCTTCTCCTCAGGGATCTGGGATTGGGATCCCAGCCTCCTCCTCAGGGATCTGGAATTGGGATCCCAGCCTCCTCAGGGATCTGGGATTGGGATCCCAGTCCTTTTCCTCAGGGATCTGGGATTGGGATCCCAGCCTCCTCCTCAGGGATCTGGGATTGGGATCCCAGTCCTTTTCCTCAGGGATCTGATCCCTCAGGGATCTGGCATTGCCATCCCTTCACTCAGGGATCTGGGATTGTTATCCCAGCCTCCTCCTCAGGGATCTGGGATTGTTATCCCAGTCCTCTTCCTCAGGGATCTCATTCCTCAGGGATCTTTTCCCTCAGGGATCTGGGATTGCCATCCCTTCCCGCAGGGATCTGGGATTCCCATCCCTGTCTTCAGGGCCCTGAGATTGAGATCCCAGTCCTTTTCCTCAGGGATCTGGGATTGGGATCCCAGTCCTTTTCCTCAGGGATCTGGGATTGGGATCCCATTCCTTTTCCTCAGGGATCTGGCATTGCCATCCCTTCCCTCAGGGATCTGGGATTGGGATCGGAACCCTTCCCAGAGGGGTCTGGGATTGCCATCCCTGCTCTCTTCCTCAGGGATCTGGGATTGTTATCCCAGCCTCCTCCTCAGGGATCTGGGATTGGGATCCCAGCCTCTTCCTCAGGGATCTGGGATTGGGATCCCAGTCCTTTTCCTCAGGGATCTGGGATTGGGATCCCAGTCCTCTTCCTCAGGGATCTGATCCCTCAGGGATCTGGCATTGCCATTCCTTCCCTCAGGGATCTGGGATTGGGATCGGAACCCTTTCCAGAGGGGTCTGGGATTGTCATCCCATCCCTCTCCAGGGTCCTGGGATTGCCATCCCAGCTCTCTTCCTCAGGGATTTGGGATTGCTATCCGAGCTCTCTTCCTCAGAGATCTGGCATTGCCATCCCTCAGGGATCTGGGGTTGGGATCCCAGACCTTTTCCTCAGGGATCTTTTCCCTCAGGGATCTGGGATTGCCATCCCTGCTCTCTTCCTCAGGGATCTGGGATTGGGATCCCAGTCCTTTTCCTCAGGGATCTGATGCCTCAGGGATCTGGGATTGCCATCCCTTCCCTCAGGGATCTGGGATTGTGATCTCACCCTTCTCCTCAGGGATCTGGGATTGGAATTCCTTTCCTCAGGCATCTGGGATTGGGATCCGAACCCTTTCCGGAGGGGTCTGGGATTGCCATCCCTGCTCTCTTCCTCAGGGATTTGGGATTGGTATCCCAGCCTTCTCCTCAGGGATCTGGGATTGGGATCCCAGTCCTTTTCCTCAGGGATCTGGGATTGGGATCCCAGTCCTCTTCCTCAGGGATCTGATGCCTCAGGGATCTGGCATTGCCATCCCTTCCCTCAGGGATCTGGGATTGGGATCGGAACCCTTTCCAGAGGGATCTGGGATTGTCATCCCATCCCTCTCCAGGGTCCTGGCATTGTTATCGCAGCCTCCTCCTCAGGGATTTGGGATTGGGATCCCAGTCCTCTTCCTCAGGGATCTGGGATTGGGATCCCAGTCCTCTTCCTCAGGGATCTGGGATTGGGATCCCAGCCTCCTCAGGGATCTGGGATTGGGATCCCAGCCTCCTCCTCAGGGATCTGGGATTGGGATCCCAGCCTCCTCCTCAGGGATCTGGGATTGTTATCCCAGCCTCCTCCTCAGGGATCTGGGATTGGGATCCCAGCCTCCTCCTCAGGGATCTGGGATTGGGATCCCAGTCCTTTTCCTCAGGGATCTCATTCCTCAGGGATCTTTTCCCTCAGGGATCTGGGATTGCCATCCCTTCCCTCAGGGATCTGGGATTGCCATCCCTGCTCTCTTCCTCAGGGATCTGGGATTGGGATCCCAGTCCTTTTCCTCAGGGATCTGATCCCTCAGGGATCTGGGATTCCCATCCCGGTCTTCAGGGCCACATTTGAACCCCCTGATTTATTTTTATATAAAAATATTAATTAATTTATTTTAGAATTCATTAAATTGGGGTAATTTCTGTTTATTTATCACTAATAATTAATTTTTTTCCCCTCATATTTAAGAGAATTCCAAGGATTTCCTTGGAAAGAAACAGGGATTTTAAACCTGGAATTTTTCACTTGGAAAGGAGGGAAAAAATTCCAATTTTGGGTCAAATCCTGGGAATTTTCATCCCAAATTCCATAAAATTCCTTGGAAAGAAACAGGGATTTTAAAGCTGGAATTTTTCACTGGGAGAGGAGGGAAAAATTTCCAATTTTGGGTCAAATCCTGGGAATTTTCATCCCAAATTCCATAAAATTCCTTGGAAAGAAACAAAGATTTTAAGCCTGGAATGTTTCACTGGGAAAGGCCAAAAAAATTCCAATTTTGGGTCAAATCCCAGGAATTTTCATCCCAAATTCCATAAAATTCCTTGGAAAGAAACAAAGATTTTAAGCCTGGAATTTTTCACTGGGAAAGGCCAAAAAAATTCCAATTTTGAGTCAAATCCCAGGAATTTTCCACACATTTCCCTGGGAAAAAAAAAAGGAGAATTTAAACCTGGGATTTTCCAGTGGGAAAGGAGGGAAAAAATTCCAATTTTGAGTCAAATCCCAGGGAATTTCCATCCCGAATCCCAAGGATTTTTTTTTTGGGGAAAAAACCCCAGCTTTTAAACCTGGAATTTCATTTTTCCTTGGAATTTCGAGCCTTAAAACCAACCGAAAAAAAAAAAAAAATCATTTCAATTCCTACCCTTGGGAATAAAAAAATTCCTGGGAGTTTTGGGAGTGAAAAATTCCAACATTTTTCCTGGTTTTTCCCATTTTTTTCCAGGATGGCAGACACGGATCTTTTCATGGAATGTGAGGAGGAGGAGCTGGAGCCATGGCAGAAAATCAGCGACGTCATCGAGGATTCCGTGGTGGAGGATTACAATTCCATGGAAAAAAATTCCACAGGTGAGAATTCCCAGGAGATTTCTCCGCTTGCCAGAGGTTGCAGGGAAAAATTCCAGGGTTTTGAGCTGAAATCCCTTGGAATTTCTCAATTTTCAGGAATTTTGAGCTAAAATTCCCTGGAAATTCTCAATTTCCAGGGAAAAATTCCAGTGTTTTTTTTTTGAGCTAAAATTCCCTGGAAATTCTCAATTTTCCCATGGATTTGTTCCCCCTTTTCCCATGGATTTTTTCCCCGTTTTCCCTTGTATTTTTCCCCCCTTTTCCCTTGTATTTTTCCCCCCTTTTCCCACTGATTTTTCCCCCCTTTTCCCATGGATTTTTTC
>JAVTVJ010005023.1:0-14929 GCA_034509425.1 Eopsaltria australis | reverse complement strand
GGACAAATTTTGGGATAAAAACGCCCCCGTTGGATCAAAACCGACGACTTTGGAAAATGGGGATGAATTTTTGGGATAAAAACGTCCCAAATGGGTTAAAAAGTCAACGTTGGATGGAAAAGTCAAGGTTGGATCTCAACAGGGATGAGTTTTGGGATTAAAACGCTCCAATTGGACGGAAAAGTCAACGTTGGGTGGAAAAGCCAATATTGGACTTCAATGGGGACAAATTTTAGGATAAAAACGCCCCAATTGGGTAGAAAAGTCAACGTCGGACATCAACGAGGATGGATTTGGAATAAAAATGCCCAGTTGGTGGAAAAGCCAACGCTGGGCCTCAAGGGGGATGGATTTTTGGATAAAAACACCCAGTTGGGTGGAAAAGTCAAGATTCAACATCAATGGGACAAATTTCGGGATAAAAACGCTCCCTTTGGACCAAACCCCAAGATTTTGGTCAATGGGGAAGAATTTTGGGGTAAAACTCCCTAATTGTATGGAAAAGTCAATGTTGGACCTCAATGGGGATGAATTTGGGGTAAAAAGGCCCAGTTGGGTGGAAAAGCCAATGTTGGGTGGAAAAGTCAAGGTTCAACATCAATGGGACACATTTTGGGACAAAAACGCTCCCGTTGGATCAAAACCCACGACTTTGCTCAATGGGGATGAATTTGGGGATAAAAATGCTCCAATTGGGTAGAAAAGTCAACGTCGGGCATCAATGAGGATGGATTCATGATAAAAATGCCCCAATTGTGTGGAAAAGTCAGTGTTGGGCAGAAAAGTCAAGGTTCAACATAAATGGGACAAATCTTGGGATAAAAACGCCCCCGTTGGACCAAACCCCAAGACTTTGGTCAATGGGGATGAATTTTGGGATAAAAACGCTCCAGTTGGGTGAAAAAGAAAACGCTGGATGGAAAAGTCAGGGTTGGAACTCAACATGGATGAGTTTTGGGATAAAAACGCTCCAATTGGATGGTAAAGTCAACGTTGGGTGAAAAAGTCAATATTGGACTTCAATGGGGACAAATTTCAGGATAAAAAAGCCCCCGTTGGACCAAAACCCAACATTTTGGTCAATGGGGATGAATTTTTGGGATAAAATTGTCCCAGTTGTGTGGAAAAGCCAATGTTGGGTGAAGAAGTCAAGATTCAACATCAATGGGACAAATTTTGAGATAAAAACGCCCCCGTTGGACCAAAACCCAACATTTTGGCCAATGGGGATGATATTTGGGATAAAAATGCTCCAATTGGATGGAAAAGTCACCGTTGGGTGGAAAACTCAATATTGGACCTCAATGGGGACAAATTTGGCGATAAAAATGCCCCCGTTGGACCAAAACCCGAATTTTGGTGAATGGGGATGAATTTTGGGATAAAAGCACCCCAATGGGGTGAAAAAGTCAACGTTGGATGGAAAAGTCAAGGCTGGAACTCAACAGGGATGAGTTGTGGGATAAAAGCGCTCCAATTGGACGGAAAAGTCAATGTTGGTTGAAAAAGTCAATGTTGGACCTCAACGGGGACAAATTTTGGGATAAAAACACCCCCGTTGGACCAAACCAGAAGAGTTTGGTCAATGGGGATGAATTTTTGGGATAAAAACGTCCCAATTGGGTGAAAAATCAACGTTGGATGGAAAAGTCAAGGTTGGAACTCGACAGAGATGAGTTTTGGGATAAAAACGCTCCAATTGGACGGAAAAGTCAACTTTGGGTGGAAAAGCCAATATTGGACTTCAATGGGACAAATTTGGGATTTTTAAAACGCCCCAAATTGGTTAGAAAAGCAACTCGGACATCAACGAGGATGATTGGAATAAAAGATGCCCAGTTGTGTGGAAGGCCAAGCTGGGCTCAAGGGATGGATTTTTGAATTAAAAAACCACCCAGTTGCTTGGAAAAAGTCAAGATTCAACATCAAATGGACCAAATTTTGGGATAAAAAAACGCTCCTTTGACCAAACCCCAAGATTTTGGTCAATGGGGAAGGAATTTTTGGTTAAAAACTCCTAAGTGTATGAAAAATCAATGTTTGGACCTCACTGGGATGAATTTGGAAAAAGGCGCCAGATGGGTGGAAAAGCCAATGTGGTGGAAAAGTCAGAGGTTCAAGATCAATGGGACAAAATTTGGGATAAACACGCCCCCGATGGACCAAAACCCACGACTTTGGTCAATGAGGATGAATTTTTCGGATAAAAATGCCCCAGTCGGGTGAGAAAGTCAACGTTGGATGGAAAAATCAAGGTTGGAACTCAACAGGGATGAGTTTTGGGATAAAAACGCTCCAATTGGACGGAAAAGTCAACTTTGGGTGGAAAAGCCAATATTGGACTTCAATGGGACAAATTTTAGGATAAAAACGCCCCCGTTGGACCAAAAACCAACATTGGTCAATGGGGATGAATTTTTGGGATAAAAATGCACAAGTTGTGTGGAAAAGCCAATGTTGGCTGAAGAAGTCAAGATTCAATATCAATGGGGAAGAATTTTGAGATAAAAACGCCCCCGTTGGACCAAAAACCAACATTTTGGCCAATGGGGATGAATTTTGAGATAAAAATGCTCCAATTGGATGGAAAAGTCAACGTTGGGTGGAAAACTCAATATTGGACCTCAATTGGGACAAATTTTGGGATAAAAATGCCCCCGTTGGACCAAAAACCAACATTTTGGTGAATGGGGATGAATTTTGGGATAAAAAAGCCAACCCAATGGGTGAAAAAGTCAACGTTGGATGGGAAAAGTCAAGGTTGGAACTCAAACAGATGATTTTGGGATAAAAGCGCTCCAATTGTACGGAAAAGTCCAATGTTGGTGAAAAAAAAGCATGTTTGGACCTCAAACGGGGACAAATTTGGAATAAAAACGCCCCCGTTGGAACCAACCCGACTATTGGTCAATGGATGAATTTTTGGGATAAAAACGTCCCAAATGGCAGTGAAAAGTCAACATTGGATGGAAAATCAGGTTGGAACTCGACAGGGATGAGTTTTGGATTAAAAAACGCCCAATTGGACGGAAAAGTCAACGTTGGGTGGAAAAGCCAATATTGGACTTCCATGGGGACAAATTTTAGGATAAAAACGCCCCAATTGGGTAGAAAAGTCAACGTCGGACATCAACGAGGATGGATTTTGAATAAAAATGCCCAGTTGGGTGGAAAAGCCAACGCTGGGCCTCTAGGGGGATGGATTTTTGGATAAAAACACCCAGTTGGGTGGAAAAGTCAAGATTCAACATCAATGGGACAAATTTCGGGATAAAAACGCTCCCTTTGGACCAAACCCCAAGATTTTGGTCAATGGGGAAGAATTTTGGGGTAAAACCTCCCTAATTGTATGGAAAAGTCAATGTTGGACCTCAATGGGGATGAATTTGGGGTAAAAAGGCCCAGTTGGGTGGAAAAGCCAATGTTGGGTGGAAAAGTTAAGGTTCAACATCAATGGGACAAATTTTGGGATAAAAACGCCCCCGTAGATCAAAACCCACGACATTGGTCAATGGGGATGAATTTGGGGGTAAAAATGCTCCAATTGGGTAGAAAAGTCAACATCGGGCATCAATGAGGATGGATTCATGATAAAAATGCCCCAATTGGGTGGAAAAGTCAGTGTTGGGCGGAAAAGTCAAGGTTCAACATAAATGGGACAAATTTTGGGATAAAAACGCCCCCTTTGGACCAAACCCCAAGACTTGGGCAATGGGGATGAATTTTGGGATAAAAACGCTCCAGTTGGGTGAAAAAGAAAACGCTGGATGGAAAAGTCAAGGTTGGAACCCAACAGGGATGAGTTTTGGGATAAAAACGCTCCAATTGGATGGTAAAGTCAACGTTGGGTGAAAAAGTCAATATTGGACTTCAATGGGGACAAATTTCAGGATAAAAAAGCCCCCCTTGGACCAAACCCCAACATTATGGTCAATGGGGATGAATTTTTGGGATAAAATTGTCCCAGTTGTGTGGAAAAGCCAATGTTGGGTGAAGAAGTCAAGATTCAACATCAATGGGACAAATTTTGAGATAAAAACACCCCCGATGGACCAAAACCCAAATTTTGTTGAATGGGAATGAATTTTGGGATAAAAGCACCCCAATGGGGTGAAAAAGTCAACGTTGGATGGAAAAGTCAAGGTTGGAACTCAACAGGGATGAGTTGTGGGATAAAAGCGCTCCAATTGGACGGAAAAGTCAATGTTGGGTGAAAAAGTCAATGTTGGACCTCAACGGGGACAAATTTTGGAATAAAAACGCCCCCGTTGGACCAAACCCCAACATTTTACCAATGGGGATGAATTTCTTTGGGATAAAACGTCCCAATTCGGGTGAAAAGTCAACATTGATGGAAAAGTCAAGGTTGGAAACTGACAGGGATGAGTTCTTTGGGATAAAAACGCCCAATTGATGGAAAAGTCAACTTGGGTAGAAAAGCCAATATTGGACTTCCATGGGGACAAATTTTAGGATAAAAACACCCCAATTGGGTAGAAAAGTCAACGTCGGACATCAACGAGGATGGATTTGGAAATAAAAATGCCCAGTTGGGTGGAAAAGCCAACGCTGGGCCTCAAGGGGGATGGATTTTTTGGATAAAAACACCCAGTTGGGTGGAAAAGTCAAGATTCAACATCAATGGGACAAATTTCGGGATAAAAACGCTCCCTTTGGACCAAACCCCAAGATTTTGGTCAATGGGGAAGAATTTTGGGTTAAAAACTCCCTAATTGTATGCAAAAGTCAATGTTGGACCTCAATGGGGATGAATTTGGGGTAAAAAGGCCCAGTTGGGTGGAAAAGCCAATGTTGGGTGGAAAAGTCAAGGTTCAAAATCAATGGGACAAATTTTGGGATAAAACGCCTTGGATCAAAACCCACGACTTTGGTCAATGGGGATGAATTTTGGGATAAAAACGCTCCAGTTGGGTGAAAAAGAAACGCTGGATGGAAAAGTCAAGGTTGGAACTCAACAGGGATGAGTTTTGGGATAAAAACGCTCCAATTGGATGGTAAAGTCAACGTTGGGTGAAAAAGTCAATATTGGACTTCAATGGGACAAATTTCAGGATAAAAAGCCCCCGTTGGACCAAAACCCAACATTTTGGTCAATGGGGATGAATTTTGGGATAAAATTGTCCCAGTTGTGTGGAAAAGCCAATGTTGCGTGAAGAAGTCAAGATTCAACATCAATGGGACAAATTTTGAGATAAAAACGCCCCCGTTGGACCAAAACCCAACATTTTGGCCAATGGGGATGAATTTTGAGATAAAAATGCTCCAATTGGATGGAAAAGTCACCGTGGGGTGGAAAACTCAATATTGGACCTCAATGGGGACAAATTTGGCGATAAAAATGCCCCCGTTGGACCAAAACCCAAATTTTTGTGAATGGGGATGAATTTTGGGATAAAAGCACCCCAATGGGGTGAAAAAGTCAACGTTGGATGGAAAAGTCAAGGTTGGAACTCAACAGGGATGAGTTTTGGGATAAAAGCGCTCCAATTGGACGGAAAATTCAACATTGGGTGGAAAAGCCAATATTGGACCTCAATGGGGACAAATTTCGGGATAAAAAAGCCCCCGTTGGACCAAACCCCAACATTTTGGTCAATGGGGATGAATTTTGAGATAAAAACGCTCCATTTGGGTAAAAAAGTCAACGTTGGATGGAAAAATCAAGGTTGGATCTCCACAGGGATGAGTTTTGGGATAAAAACGCTCCAATTGGACGGAAAAGTCAACTTTGGGTGAAAAAGCCAATATTGGACTTCAATGGGGACAAATTTTAGGATAAAAACGCCCCAATTGGGTAGAAAAGTCAACGTCGGACATCAACGAGGATGGATTTGGAATAAAAATGCCCAGTTGGGTGGACAAGACAACGCTGGGCCTCAAGGGGGATGGATTTTTGGATAAAAACACCCAGTTGGGTGGAAAAGTCAAGATTCAACATCAATGGGACAAATTTTGGGATAAAAAAGCTCCCTTTGGACCAAACCCCAAGATTTTGGTCAATGGGGAAGAATTTTGGGGTAAAAACTCCCTAATTGTATGGAAAAGTCAATGTTGGACCTCAATGGGGATGAATGTGGGGTAAAAAGGCCCAGTTGGGTGGAAAGGGCAATGTTGGGTGGAAAAGTCAAGGTTCAACATCAATAGGACAAATTTTGGGATAAAAACGCCCCCGTTGGATCAAAACCCACGACTTTGGTCAATGGGGATGAATTTGGGGATAAAAACGCTCCAATTGGGTGGAAAAGTCAACTCTGGATGGAAAAGTCAAGGTTGGATCTCACCAGGGATGAGTTTTGGGATAAAAACGCTCCAATTGGATGGAAAAGTCAACGTTGGGTGGAAAACTCAATATTGGACTTTAATGGGGGCTAATTTCGGGATAAAAACGCCCCCGTTAGACCAAAACCCAACATTTTGGTCAAGGGGATGAGTTTTTGGGATAAAAATGACGCAATTGGGTGGAAAAGCCAATGTTGGGTGAAGAAGTCAAGATTCCACATCAATGGGACAAATTTTGGGAAAAAAATGCCCCCGTTGGACCAAAACCCAACATTTTGGCCAATGGGGATGAATTTTGAGATAAAAATGCTCCAATTGGGTGAAAAAGTCAACGTTGGGTGGAAAACTCAATATTGGACCTCAATGGGGACAAATTTGGCGATAAAAATGCCCCCGTTTGACCAAAACCCAAATATTGGTGAATGGGGATGAATTTTGGGATAAAAGCACCCCAATGGGGTGAAAAAGTCAACGTTGGATGGAAAAGTCAAGGTTGGAACTCAACAGGGATGAGTTGTGGGATAAAAGCGCTCCAATTGGACGGAAAAGTCAATGTTGGGTGAAAAAGTCAATGTTGGACCTCAACGGGGACAAATTTTGGATAAAAACGCCCCCGTTGGACCAAACCCCAACATTTTGGTCAATGGGGATGAATTTTTGGGATAAAAACGTCCCAATTGGGTGAAAAAGTCAACATTGGATGGAAAAGTCAAGGTTGGAACTCGACAGGGATGAGTTTTGGGATAAAAACGCTCCAATTGGAGGAAAAGTCAACTTTGGGTAGAAAGCCAATATTGGACTTCAATGGGGACAAATTTTGGGATAAAAACGCCCCAATTGGGTAGAAAAGTCAACGTCGGACATCAACGAGGATGGATTTGGAATAAAAATGCCCAGTTGGGTGGAAAAGCCAACGCTGGGCCTCAAGGGGGATGGATTTTTGGATAAAAACACCCAGTTGGGTGGAAAAGTCAAGATTCAACATCAATGGGACAAATTTCGGGATAAAAACGCTCCCTTTGGACCAAACCCCAAGATTTTGGTCAATGGGGAAGAATTTTGGGGTAAAAACTCCCTAATTGTATGGAAAAGTCAATGTTGGACCTCAATGGGGATGAATTTGGGGTAAAAAGGCCCAGTTGGGTGGAAAAGCCAATGTTGGGTGGAAAAGTCAAGGTTCAACATCAATGGGACAAATTTTGGGATAAAAACGCCCCCGTTGGATCAAAACCCACGACTTTGGTCAATGGGGATGAATTTGGGGATAAAAATGCTCCAATTGGGTAGAAAAGTCAACGTCGGGCATCAATGAGGATGGATTCATGATAAAAATGCCCCAATTGGGTGGAAAAGTCAGTGTTGGGCAGAAAAGTCAAGGTTCAACATAAATGGGAAAAATCTTGGGATAAAAACGCCCCCGTTGGACCAAACCCCAAGACTTTGGTCAATGGGGATGAATTTTGGGATAAAAACGCTCCAGTTGGGTGAAAAAGAAAACGCTGGATGGAAAAGTCAAGGTTGGAACTCAACAGGGATGAGTTTTGGGATAAAAACGCTCCAATTGGATGGTAAAGTCAACGTTGGGTGAAAAAGTCAATATTGGACTTCAATGGGGACAAATTTCAGGATAAAAACGCCCCCGTTGAACCAAAACCCAACATTTTGGTCAATGGGGATGTATTTTTGGGATAAAATAGTCCCAGTTGTGTGGAAAAGCCAATGTTGGGTGAAGAAGTCAAGATTCAACATCAATGGGACAAATTTTGAGATAAAAACGCCCCCGTTGGACCAAAACCCAAGAGTTTGGCCAATGGGGAAGAATTTTGGGGTAAAAACTCCCTAATTGTATGGAAAAGTCACCGTTAGTGGAAAACTCAATATTGACCCCAATGGGGACAAATTTACGTATAAAATGTTCCCCGCTTGGACCAAAACCCAATTTTGGGTGGAATGGGGATGAATTTTGATAAAAAGCACCCTAATGTGGGGTGAAAAGTCAACGCTTGGATGGAAAAGTCAAGGTTGGAACTCAAATAGGGATGAGTTGTGGGATAAAAGCTACCCAATTCAATTTGAAAAGTCAATGTTATTGAAAAAGTCATCGTTGGACCTCAACGGGGACAAATTTTGGATAAAAACGCCCCGTTGGACCAAACCGGAAGAGTTTGGTCAATGGGGATGAATTTTTGGGATAAAAACGTCCCAATTGGGTGAAAAAGTCAACGTTGGATGGAAAAGTCAAGGTTGGATCTCAACAGGGATGAGTTTTGGGATAAAAACGCTCCAATTGGACGGAAAAGTCAACGTTGGGTGGAAAAGCCAATATTGGACTTCAATGGGGACAAATTTTAGGATAAAAACGCCCCAATTGGGTAGAAAAGTCAACGTCGGACATCAACGAGGATGGATTTGGAATAAAAATGCCCAGTTGGGTGGAAAAGCCAACGCTGGGCCTCAAGGGGGATGGATTTTTGGATAAAAACACCCAGTTGGGTGGAAAAGTCAAGATTCAACATCAATGGGACAAATTTTGGGATAAAAACGCTCCCTTTGGACCAAACCCCAAGATTTTGGTCAATGGGGATGAATTTTGGGGTAAAAACTGCCTAATTGTATGGAAAAGTCAATGTTGGACCTCAATGGGGATGAATGTGGGGTAAAAAGGCCCAGTTGGGTGGAAAGGGCAATGTTGGGTGGAAAAGTCAAGGTTCAACATCAATAGGACAAATTTTGGGATAAAAACGCCCCCGTTGGATCAAAACCCACGACTTTGGTCAATGGGGATGAATTTGGGGATAAAAACGCTCCAATTGGGTGGAAAAGTCAACTCTGGATGGAAAAGTCAAGGTTGGATCTCAACAGGGATGAGTTTTGGGATAAAAACGCTCCAATTGGATGGAAAAGTCAACGTTGGGTGGAAAACTCAATATTGGACTTTAATGGGGGCTAATTTCGGGATAAAAACGCCCCCGTTAGACCAAAACCCAACATTTTGGTCAAGGGGATGAGTTTTTGGGATAAAAATGACGCAATTGGGTGGAAAAGCCAATGTTGGGTGAAGAAGTCAAGATTCCACATCAATGGGACAAATTTTGGGAAAAAAATGCCCCCGTTGGACCAAAACCCAACATTTTGGCCAATGGGGATGAATTTTGGGATAAAAATGCTCCAATTGGGTGAAAAAGTCAACGTTGGGTGGAAAACTCAATATTGGACCTCAATGGGGACAAATTTGGCGATAAAAATGCCCCCGTTGGACCAAAACCCAAATTTTGGTGAATGGGGATGAATTTTGGGATAAAAGCACCCCAATGGGGTGAAAAAGTCAACGTTGGATGGAAAAGTCAAGGTTGGAACTCAACAGGGATGAGTTTTGGGATAAAAGCGCTCCAATTGGACGGAAAATCAATGTTGGGTGAAAAAGTCAATGTTGGACCTCAACGGGGACAAATTTTGGGATAAAAACGCCCCCGTTGGACCAAACCCCAACATTTTGGTCAATGGGGATGAATTTTTGGGATTAAAACGTCCCAATTGGGTGAAAAAGTCAACGTTGGATGGAAAAGTCAAGGTTGGAACTCGACAGGGATGAGTTTTGGGATAAAAACGATCCAATTGGACAGAAAAGTCAATGTTGGGTGAAAAGTTAATAAAGATCCTCAACGGGACAAATTCCCCAGGATAAAATCACTCGCTGGACCAAACCGAAGAGTTTGTTCACAAGGGATGAATTTTGGGATAAAAATGCTCCAACGGAAAAGTCAACATTGGATGGAAAGCCAAGGTTGGAACTCGACAGGGATGAGTTTTGGGATAAAACGCTCCAATTGGACGGAAAAGTCAACGTTGGGTGGAAAAGCCAATATTGGACTTCAATGGGGACAAATTTTAGGATAAAAACGCCCCAATTGGGTAGAAAAGTCAACGTCGGACATCAACGAGGATGGATTTGGAATAAAAAATGCCCAGTTGGGTGGAAAAGACAACGCTGGGCCTCAAGGGGGATGGATTTTTGGATAAAAACACCCAGTTGGGTGGAAAAGTCAAGATTCAACATCAATGGGACAAATTTCGGGATAAAAACGCTCCCTTTGGACCAAACCCCAAGATTTTGGTCAATGGGGAAGAATTTTGGGGTAAAAAACTCCCTAATTGTATGGAAAAGTCAATGTTGGACCTCAATGGGGATGAATTTGTGGTAAAAAGGCCCAGTTGGGTGGAAAAGCCAATGTTGGGTGGAAAAGTCAAGGTTCAACATCAATGGGACAAATTTTGGGATAAAAACGCCCCTGTTGGATCAAAACCCACGACTTTGGTCAATGGGGATGAATTTTTGGTATAAAAATGCTCCAATTGGGTAGAAAAGTCAACGTCGGCATCAATGAGGATGGATCTTATGATAAAAAATGCCCCAAATTGGGTGGAAAAGCCAGTGTTAAGGCGGAAAAAGTCACTGCCACATCAATGGGACAAATTTTGGGATAAAAACGCCCCCGTTGGACCAAACCCCAAGATTTTGGTCAATGGGGATGAATTTGGGGATAAAAACGCTCCAGTTGGGTGAAAAAGTCAACACTGGATGGAAAAGTCAAGGTTGGAACTCAACAGGGATGAGTTTTGGGATAAAAACGCTCCAATTGGATGGAAAAGTCAACGTTGGGTGAAAAAGTCAATATTGGACTCCAATGTGGACAAATTTCAGGATAAGAACGCCCCCGTTAGACCAAAACCCAACATTTTGGTCAATGGGGATGAATTTTGGGGATAAAATAGTCCCAGTTGTGTGGAAAAGCCAATGTTGGGTGAAGAAGTCAAGATTCAACATCAATGGGACAAATTTTGAGATAAAAACGCCCCCGTTGGACCAAAACCCAACATTTTGGCCAATGGGGATGAATTTTTGGGATAAAAATGCTCCAATTGGATGGAAAAGTCACCGTTGGGTGGAAAACTCAGTATTGGACTTCAATGGGGACAAATTTGGCAAAAAAATGCCCCCGTTGGACCAAAACCCGAATTTTGGTGAATGGGGATGAATTTTGGGATAAAAGCACCCCAATGGGGTGAAAAAGTCAACGTTGGATGGAAAAGTCAAGGTTGGAACTCAACAGGGATGAGTTTTGGGATAAAAGCGTTCCAATTGGAGGGAAAAGTCAATGTTGGGTGAAAAATTCAATGTTGGACCTCAACGGGGACAAATTTCGGGATAAAAACGCCCCCGTTGGACCAAACCCCACTATTTTGGTCAATGGGGATGAATTTTTGGGATAAAAACGTCCCAATTGGGTGAAAAAGTCAACATTGGATGGAAAAGTCAAGGTTGGAACTCGACAGGGATGAGTTTTGGGATAAAAATGCTCCAATTGGACGGAAAAGTCAACTTTGGGTGGAAAAACCAATATTGGACTTGAATGGGGACAAATTTTAGGATAAAAACGCCCCAATTGGGTAGAAAAGTCAACGTCGGACATCAACGAGGATGGATTTGGAATAAAAATGCCCAGTTGGGTGGAAAAGCCAACGCTGGGCCGCAAGGGGGATGGATTTTTGGATAAAAACACCCAGTTGGGTGGAAAAGTCAAGATTCAACATCAATGGGTCAAATTTTGGGATAAAAAAGCTCCCTTTGGACCAAACCCCAAGATTTTGGTCAATGGGGAAGAATTTTGGGGTAAAAACTCCCTAATTGTATGGAAAAGTCAATGTTGGACCTCAATGGGGATGAATTTGGGGTAAAAAGTCCCAGTTGGGTGGAAAAGCCAATGTTGGGTGGAAAAGTCAAGGTTCAACATCAATGGGACAAATTTTGGGATAAAAACGCCCCCGTAGATCAAAACCCACGACATTGGTCAATGGGGATGAATTTGGGGGTAAAAATGCTCCAATTGGGTAGAAAAGTCAACATCGGGCATCAATGAGGATGGATTCATGATAAAAATGCCCCAATTGGGTGGAAAAGTCAGTGTTGGGCGGAAAAGTCAAGGTTCAACATAAATGGGACAAATTTTGGGATAAAAACGCCCCTGTTGGACCAAACCCAAGACTTGGGCAATGGGGATGAATTTTGGGATAAAAACGCTCCAGTTGGGTGAAAAAGAAAACGCTGGATGGAAAAGTCAAGGTTGGAACTCAACAGGGATGAGTTTTGGGATAAAAACGCTCCAATTGGATGGTAAAGTCAACGTTGGGTGAAAAAGTCCATATTGGACTTCAATGGGGACAAATTTCAGGATAAAAAAGCCCCCGTTGGACCAAACCCCAACATTTTGGTCAATGGGGATGAATTTTTGGGATTAAAACGCCCCAATTGGGGCGAAAAGTCAACGTCGGACATCAACGAGGATGGATTTGGAATAAAAATGCCCAGTTGGGTGGAAAAGCCAACTCTGGGCCTCAAGGGGGATGGATTTTTGGATAAAAACACCCAGTTGGGTGGAAAAGTCAAGATTCAACATCAATGGGACAAATTTCGGGATAAAAACGCTCCCTTTGGACCAAAACCCAAGATTTTGGTCAATGGGGAAGAATTTTGGGGTAAAAACTCCCAAATTGTATGGAAAAGTCAATGTTGGACCCTACCGGGATGAATTTAGTAAAAGGCCCAGTTGGGTGGAAAAGCCAATGTTAGTGGAAAAGTCAAGGTTCAACATCAATGGACAAATTTTGGATACAAACGCTCCTGTTGATCAAACCACGACTTTGGTCAATGGGGATGAATTTGGGGATAAAACGCCCAATTGGGTGGAAAAGTCAACTCTTGGATGGAAAAGTCAAGGCTTGATCTCAACAGGGATGAGTTTTGGGATAAAACGCTCCAATTGATGGAAAAGTCAACGTTGGGTGAAAAAGTCAATACACCTCAATGGGACAAATTTCAGGGATAAACGCTTCGCTTGGACCAAAACCCAACATTTTGGTCACAATACGAATTTTGGGGATAAAATTGTCCCAGTTGTGTGGAAAAGCCAATGTTGGGTGAAGAAGTCAAGATTCAACATCAATGGGACAAATTTTGAGATTAAAACCCCCCCGTTAAACCAAAACCCAACATTTTGGCCAATGGGGATGAATTTTGGGATAAAAATGCTCCAATTGGATGGAAAAGTCACCGTTGGATGGAAAACTCAATATTGGACCTCAATGGGGACAAATTTGGCGATAAAAATGCCCCCGTTGGACCAAAACCCGAATTTTGGTGAATGGGGATGAATTTTGGGATAAAAGCACCCCAATGGGGTGAAAAAGACAACGTTGGATGGAAAAGTCAAGGTTGGAACTCAACAGGGATGAGTTTTGGGATAAAAGCGCTCCAATTGGACGGAAAAGTCAATGTTGGGTGAAAAAGTCAATGTTGGACCTCAACGGGGACAAATTTTGGAATAAAAACGCCCCCGTTGGACCAAACCCCAACATTTTGGTCAATGGGGATGAATTTTTGAGATAAAAACATCCCAATTGGGTGAAAAAGTCAACATTGGATGGAAAAGTCAAGGTTGGAACTCGACAGGGATGAGTTTTGGGATAAAAACGCTCCAATTGGACGGAAAAGTCAACTTTGGGTGGAAAAGCCAATATTGGACTTCCATGGGGACAAATTTTAGGATAAAAACGCCCCAATTGGGTAGAAAAGTCAACATCGGACATCAGCGAGGATGGATTTGGAATAAAAATGCCCAGTTGGGTGGAAAAGACAACGCTGGGCCTCAAGGGGGATGGATTTTTGGATAAAAACACCCAGTTGGGTGGAAAAGTCAAGATTCAACATCAATGGGTCAAATTTTGGGATAAAAAAGCTCCCTTTGGACCAAACCCCAAGATTTTGGTCAATGGGGAAGAATTTTGGGGTAAAACTGCCTAATTGTATGGAAAAGTCAATGTTGGACCTCAATGGGGATGAATTTGGGGTAAAAAGGCCCAGTTGGGTGGAAAAGCCAATGTTGGGTGGAAAAGTCAAGGTTCAACATCAATGGGACAAATTTTGGGATAAAAACGCCCCCGTTGGATCAAAACCCACGACTTTGGTCAATGGGGATGAATTTGGGGATAAAAATGCTCCAATTGGGTAGAAAAGTCAACGTCGGGCATCAATGAGGATGGATTCATGATAAAAATGCCCCAATTGTGTGGAAAAGTCAGTGTTGGGCAGAAAAGTCAAGGTTCAACATAAATGGGACAAATCTTGGGATAAAAACGCCCCCGTTGGACCAAACCCCAAGACTTTGGTCAATGGGGATGAATTTTGGGATAAAAACGCTCCAATTGGGTGGAAAAGAAAACGCTGGATGGAAAAGTCAGGGTTGGAACTCAACAGGGATGAGTTTTGGGATAAAAACGCTCCAATTGGATGGTAAAGTCAACGTTGGGTGAAAAAGTCAATATTGGACTTCAATGGGGACAAATTTCAGGATAAAAAAGCCCCCCTTGGACCAAACCCCAACATTTTGGTCAATGGGGATGAATTTTTGGGATAAAATTGTCCCAGTTGTGTGGAAAAGCCAATGTTGGGTGAAGAAGTCAAGATTCAACATCAATGGGACAAATTTTGAGATAAAAACGCCCCCGATGGACCAAAACCCAACATTTTGTTGAATGGGAATGAATTTTGGGATAAAAGCACCCCAATGGGGTG
>JAVTVJ010005020.1:0-24869 GCA_034509425.1 Eopsaltria australis | reverse complement strand
GGATGCCCAGAGGTGTCTCTGAGTGTGTCCCAGGGATTTGGGGATTCCCAGGGGTGTCTCTGAGTGTGTCCCAGGGATTTGGGATTCCCAGAGGTGTCCCTGAGTGTGTCCCAGGGATTTGGGATTCCCAGAGGTGTCTCTGAGTGTGTCCCAGGGATTTGGGATTCCCAGAGGTGTCCCTGAGTGTGTCCCAGGGATTTGGGGATGAGACCCCCCTGGGCTGGCTGGGAGGGGGAGCAGGAGGGGTTCCCAGGGGTTGGAGGGAGGAGCAGTCTTGGCCCTTGCTGCTGCTGTTCTGGAAAGGTCCAAATTCACACATTTTTGTATAAACACAAAAATAACTCAAAAATCGTGGGGCATCATCTGCTCCCCCCGAGCTCCGGAGGGGTTGGGAGCTCCAGGCCCGTTCCCGTGCCAGCTTTGGGCACACATTGGCCACTCCTGCACTTGGGGCTGGCTCAGTGCAGTCCAGGCCAGCCCAGGAACTGAGGCTCAGCTCAGGATGCTCCTTCCTGGGCTCGCCCGTGGTTTTTGGGGCACAGCTGACACCAGGTTTTTTCTTTTCCCGAGGAATACCCAGGAAATGGGTTAAAATGGGTTTAAATGGGTATAAATGAGTTAAAATGGGTTTAAATGGGTAAAAATGGGTTCAAATGGGTATAAATGGGTTTAAATGGGTATAAATGGGTTTGAAATGCCGTGGTTCCTGTGCTGGCCCTGCCCCTGGAGCTCTGCTGTCCCCAAAGAGCCCCTGGCACCTCCCCAGCACCGACTGTGCTCTCAGCACTGACTGAGCAGCATCAGGCTGCTCCCATTGACATTGTTAAGCTCAGGTGATTGATAGATTTTTCCTTAATTTCTTTAATTTCCAAATAATGCCCAGTTTTTATGTTTTATTGGCTGTGCTCTGAGGTATTCACTGGTACCCAGCAGTGCTGCTGGACTTCCCTTGGAGTTCAGCCAGGCTCTGCCTGCTCACCAGTGCTCCCAGTTTGCCCTCAGGCCTCTCCCAAACTGGGAGCTGTCCCTTCCCTGCTTGGGAGCCCTTCTCTTTAATTTCTTTAATTTCCAAATAATGCCCAGCTTTTATGTTTTATTGGCTGTGCTCTGAGGTATTTGTTGGTACCCAGCAGTGCTGCTGGATTTCCCTTGGAGTTCAGCCGGGCTCTGCCTGCTCACCAGTGCTCCCAGTTTGCCTGGTGCCCTCAGGCCTTTCCCAGTTTGGGAACTGTCCCTTCCCTTCGGTGGCTGAGCCCTTCCCAAGCCCCGTGCCCTGCCTGGCTGTGAGCGGGGACTGGCACACCTTCACCCCGAGTGTTTGAGCGGCTCGGGAGAGGAGGCGGCTGTCTCCAGACTCGCTGTCTGTGCCTTTCATCCACTCCTGACATCATTCATCGGAGATGAGAGGAATTGTTTGGGAACAAGCGTCCCTGACAGCTTGGCAGATTGATAGAGAGCTTTTCTGATTTCATCTCTTCCTTCTCCCTGCCCCTGCCAGGCTCTCCCAGGCTCTGGAGCCGTGGCTGGGGTGCTGAGGCAGCCGCTCCTGCACGGCCATCGCGGGGCTCCTTTCATTCCCTGGAGCTGCCTCCTGCCTCCTCATCCTCCGAGCACCTGCCAGAGTTGTTTTGGTGGGGCACTCCCACAATGTGAATTTTATTTAGCCTGGGAAGGTGCTGGGCTGAGACCTGAGGCATTTGGGATGCAGTCCTGCAGCAGGGAATGAGGCAGGATTGCCACTGTCCTTCTGGAGAAAATGCTGTGGGATCCAGGACAGGACAGAATATCCCTGTGGGATCCAGGACAGGATATCCCTGTGGGATCCAGGACTGGACAGGACATCCCTGTGGGATCCAGGACAGGACAGGATATCCCTGTGGGATCCAGGACAGGATATCCCTGTGGGATCCAGGACAGGACAGGATATCCCTGTGGGATCCAGGACAGGATATCCCTGTGGGATCTAGGACAGGATATCCCTGTGGGATCTAGGACAGGATATCCCTGTGGGATCCAGGACAGGACAGGATATCCCAGTGGGATCCAGGACAGGACAGGATATCCCTGTGGGATCTAGGACAGGATATCCCTGTGGGATCCAGGGCAGGACAGGATATCCCTGTGGGATCCAGGACAGGATATCCCAGTGGGATCCAGGGCAGGACAGGATATCCCTGTGGGGTCCAGGACAGGAAAGGATCTCCCTGTGGGATCAGTGAATTCCTCCCTCTGGAGCTGCCTGTGGTTTCACTCCTTGCTCCATCCCCATCCCTCCCTGCTCCTTTCCCTGACCATGGATTCTCATTCCGGGCAGTGCCGGGCAGAGTTTGCGGTGTTTGTGTTTCTCACTCTCCTGCCGCTGCAGTTTGCGGTGTTTGTGTTTCTCACTCTCCTGCCGGTGCAGTTCTCGGTGTTTGTGTTTCTCACTCTCCTGCCGCTGCAGTTTGCGGTGTTTCTCATTCTCGTTCTCACTCTCCTGCCGCTGCAGTTTGCGGTGTTTGTGTTTCCCACTCTCCTGCCGCTGCAGTTTGCGGTGTTTGTGTTTCTCACTCTCCTGCCGGTGCAGTTCTCGGTGTTTCTCATTCTCATTCTCATTCCCTGCCGGGTCTCTCCAGATGTTTTGCCCCAGGGCAGCTCCGCCGCTCAGCCCCGCAGCTGCCGGGAGGAGGAGATGCGGCATCTGTGCCTCGCCTGCGATCTCGGCGCCTCCAAAGAGCCCCCAGCTCGCGAGGAGCTTTTGCATTTCAGTGGAACCGACTTCAGAGCGCTCCTAGGAGTTATTCCTGCCTTTCAAATTAACTTCCAGATCCTGGCGGATGGAAATTGCTGAGCCCCTCCTGAGCAGAGCTCAGTTTGCATGGAAGGGGACGTGGAGCAGGGCAGAGAAAGGGGCTCGGCCCCTGGGGTGGTTCAGTGGAAGAAAAACATTTATTTACTTTGCAGAAAAAAAGTTTATTATTTATATTGTGTAGGCTTTTCCCCCCTTGAATGATCATAAAATTCATCTTGGTGAACTTAAGAGATTGCCACGCTTTCAGTACTTTAATTAAAAAAAATATTATTCAGAATTTTAGGGTTTTTAAAAATATTTTTAAAAATATTTTGCCCAGGTAGGGCTTGGCCCCTGGAGTGGTTCAGTGGAA
This sequence comes from Eopsaltria australis, assembly GCA_034509425.1. Lineage (NCBI taxonomy): Eukaryota > Metazoa > Chordata > Aves > Passeriformes > Petroicidae > Eopsaltria > Eopsaltria australis. The sequence goes on along the minus strand of JAVTVJ010005020.1, from coordinate 21,726 downwards.
GAAAAACATTTATCTGCTTTACAGAAAAAAAATTTTTATTATTTGTATTTTGTAGGCTTTTCCCCCCTTGAGTTATCATAAAATTCACCTTGGTGAACTTAAGAGGTTACCATGCAGTATTTTAATTGAAAAACAAATGTTATTCAGAATTTTAGGGTTTTTAAAAGTATTTTTGTCAAGACTTTTTAAAAGCATTTTTGTCAAGATTTAGTTAATACTTAATAAATTTTAGTTAATACTAAATAATAATAATAATAATAATAATAATAATAATAATAATAATATATTTTTAGTCTAGCAGGGTGACAGAGGCAGGCAGTGATTTTTCCCTGATCAAATGCCATTGGCACAATTCCTTATCACAATCCCAGCTGCTCCTGCACCCTCACGGTCGCACCTGCGGTGTTCAGAGGGATTCCTGCCTCCCTCCCAAGCTCTGCTGTTGTTATTCAGTATTTGGGTTCTGCTGCCAAGGCCCCGTGGTGCCGAGTGCTCTCCAAGCCTTCCCCAGAGCGCCTCCAAGGAACTGAAGATTCTGCTCCGTGAATATTGGGTGTAAAAGGAGCTGATTTGGGCTGCACAGAACTCGGGGGGAGATTCCTCGTGCCCGGGGATGCTTTGGGTCCATTCCCTGAGGGAGCCTGGGAACGCACGGGACCCTTCCCAGGAGCACCGGGCTGGATGGAGCCTGGGAAAGGATTGAAAATCTCTTCCCTGCCCATCCCTGGGATAATCCTGCCCTCCACAGCTGTGCTGGGTTCCCAAAGACATCCCAAAGCCATCCCAAAGCCATCCCAAAACCATCCCAAACCCATCCCAAACCCATCCCAGAGCCGTCCCAAAACCATCCGAAATCCATTCTAAAGCCATTTCAAAGCCATCCCAAAGCCATCCCAAAGCCATCCCAAAGCCATCCCAAAGCCATCCCAAAACCATCCGAAATCCATTCCAAAGACATCCCAAAGCCATCCCAAACCATCCCAAATCCATCCCAAACCATCCCAAACCCATCCCAAACCCATCCAAAATCCATCCCAAAGCCATCCCAAAGCCATCCCAACCAATGCATCCCTAAATCCTGGGAGCAACTCCCTCCTGGATTCCTGGATTTCTCACCCCCTCTGCACAATCAGCATCTTGTCCTTGCTCTTTTCCCTGGCATCAGCCTGGCATCCCACAGCCATCCCAAATCCATCCCAAACCCATTCCAAACCCATCCCAAACCCATCCCAAACCCATCCTAAATCCGTTCCAAAGCCATTTCAAAGCCATCCCACAGCCATCCCAAATCCATTCCTAACCCATCCCAAAGCCATCCCAAAGCCATCCCAAAGCCATCCCAAATCCATTCCTAACCCATCCCAAAGCCATCCCAAAGCCATCCCACAGCCATCCCAAATCCATTCCTAACCCATCCCAAAGCCTTCCCAAAGCCTTCCCAAATCCATCCCAAAGCCATCCCAAACCGTGCCAACCAATGCATCCCTAAATCCTGGCAGAAACTCCCTGGTGGATTCCTGGATTCCTCACCCCCTCTGCACACTCAGCATCTCGTCCTTGCCCTTTTCCCTGGCCTCAGCATTCCCTGAGCTCTCCCATCCCAGGAATACCAAGCTCTTCTCCCTGCCCCGCTGGAGCCGCAGCAGGAGCTGGGAGCCCCTTTTCCCCTCCAAAGGCAAAGAGCCCTTCCCAGCCTGTCCTAAGTAGTACCAACAGCTGGCTTTGGCAAACAGGAGGAATTAGGCGCGGTAGCATTTTGCTATTTGAATGACCTACTCAGTGGAATTACAGCAGCAAACTAATCCTTTAGGAGAGATGGCTCTATCAATCTTGGGATTTTTCTAATGTGGAAGCTACTCAATTGCATCTCAGAAATCAGGGAGGTAATTACTCATGCAGACAGCACAAAATGAAAAAAAAAAAGGCGAGTTCTGCTGAGTATCCCTTTTAGGAGAAGCAGTGGAACAAGGAGAGCAGCCTCTATAATCAGTCAAATTCTTCCACTAATTTTTCAGGTGTTGAAGGCTATGGTGAGGATACATGCCATGAAAGTTAACAAAGCAAAGTGCCTTTAATGGAGGCTTTTACAAGAGAAAAATGCCTCTGATTAGGCAAATCCACTGTTTGAGATGTGCTTTCCCCGTGTTACAACTTCATTGTTTAAAATAGACGTGTCGGGAGATAAATGCGCTCCCAGATGCCTTCGGAGGCACCGGGCGGCGGTGACAGCTCCCGGCTGTCCCCTCATGAGTGCCCCGGGCAGGGGCTGGCCCTGCTGGCAGTGTCACAGCCCTGCGGGGACAGCCCCGGAGCAGCTCACGGGTGATGCTGGGGTCATTGTCACTGCCAGGGACACTGCAGGGACAGCCCCGGAGCAGCTCAAGGGTGATGCTGGGGTCATTGTCACTGCCAGGGACACTGCGGGGACAGCCCCGGAGCAGCTCCCGGGTGATGCTGGGGTCATTGTCACTGCAGGGACACTGCGGGGACAGCCCCGGAGCAGCTCCGGGTGATGCTGGGGTCATTGTCCCCAAAGCAAGGGACACTGCGGGGACAGCTCCTCCTGCAGCTCCGGGTGATGCTGGGTTTGTCCCCAATACAGGGGACACTGTAGGGACAGCCCCGGAGCAGCTCCCGGGTGATGTTGGGTTTGTCCCCAAAGCCAGGGACACTGCGGGGACAGCCCCGGCGCAGCTCACAAACAGGGCTGGGTTCCTTCTCACTGCACGGGAGCCAAAGGAGGAACAGAAACCCGGCAATAATGCTGGAAAGGAGGAGCGCTCTGGAGATTTGGGATTGCTTTGAATCCTGGCTGGATTTTTAGTGCTGGAATATCCTGGCCAGGCTGGACAGCTCCTCCTGCAGCAGAGGCTGGGATTAGGGGAGAGAGGGAACTGTTGTTTGAGCAACTTCTCATCCAGGAAATCCTCATCCAGGGAAATCCTCATCCAGGGAAATTCTCATCCAGGGAAACTTCTCAAAACAACATCTGACACAAACCCCTGGAAAATGGGGGGTCAGGTAGGAAGGGACAAAACCTCCAAAATTACTACAAAAACCAGAAAAAATTGTGAGATTTCTCTCTCTTTTGCTCTGATGTGACTTTGGGCTCCTCCAGGCGGGGCAAGGCTTCTGCTGAACTTTCCCTCGGTTTCAGGGACTTTGGGATGCTGAAGGGGAATCATAAACCCGTGGAATGGTTTGGGTTAAGAAAACCCTGTAAGACCCTGAGTCCAACCCAGCACGGCCAGGGCCACCACTGCCCCCTGTCCCCAAGTGCCACATCCACAGGGCTCTTCAGTCCCTGCAGGGATTTCAGACTCCTCCATCCCTGCCCTGTGCCGGGGCTTGCAGCTCTGCCTGCGTTTGCAGGACTGAGGAATCGACTCAGCCTCCTCCTCGTCCTTTGTCCCCTGCCCCAGTGAGCAGCACATTCCCCTCGGTTTTCCTTTTGGAATTGATAAAAACACCTCAGGACCAGCACCGAAGAGCTGTCCCCAAATTCGGAGCTGTTCCCAAACACCCAGGGCTGATCCCTTCTGGCAAAGTGTAAAATGTGCTTTTCATGTGAGCCCCGTCCCTTTACACACCCGTAAAAGACCGAGCAAACACCCAGGAGAGAATTCCTGTGTGTCCCAGGAATTTCTGGCCATGGATTTCTGGTGGTGGCACAGGTGAGAGCGTCCTTCAGGAAGTGTAAAATGTGCTTTTCATGTGACCCCCATCCCTTTAAACACCTGTAAAGGACGAAGCAAACACTCAGGAGAGAATCCCTGTGTGTCCCAGGAATGTCTGGCCATGGATTTCTGGTGGTGCCAGTGTGGGGCTGCTGGCACAGGTGACAGTGTCCTTCAGAAAGTGTAAAATGTGCTTTTCATGTGGTTCCTGCCTCTTTAAACACCTGAAAAGGACCAAGCAAACACCCAGGAGAGAATCCCTGTGTGTTTGGAATTCCTGTGTGTCCCAGGAATTTCTGGCCATGGATTTCTGGTGGGGCTGCTGGCACAGGTGAGAGCATCCTTCAGAAACTCCTGGGTGTTCATTCCTGTGTCAGCTCCGAGGCTCCAGAGGGGGCAGGGAGGCAGCAGGGCTGCTCTCACTGCTGCTGTCCCTCAGATCAAACATCCCAGGGATGGTTTGGGAGGAAGCTGAGGGCCCTGAGGGTCTCCCTGACGCTCCCCAGCAGATGCCAGAGCAGGGCTGGGGGATGCTCCGGGAATTCCTGACAATTCCTGGGGCCTCCTTTGGAGCGGTGATATTTGGAGATCACTGATTAAGCAGAAATAAAGGACAGGGAGCCCCTCAGCTCTCAGAGGTCGCTTGACTTCATCAGAGTTTCAGTGCCTTGCCCTGCTCTGGGTGCAGCTGGGACAGAGAGCAGCAAATTCCTGGGATTGCTCTGTGTCCAGGTCACTCCTGGGGCTGGAAACTCAGCTCTGCTCCAGCTGGATTTGGGATTCTCCTGTCTCCAGTTCCTCAGCCTTTCCTCAAAGCAGCCCCAGGAATGGCTGGAAGTTCTCCCTGCTGTGCTCCGGGTGCTCCTGGGGCTGATGAGGGCACTTTGCTCCCAGGGAATTGTTCTGTGTCCATAAAGCCCCATGAGCTCTGCGGGTGAAAAACCCCACAGAAGTGAGAAATCCTGGTTTTATTCCAGCTTTTGGGGGCAGAAGTGGGAATGTTTGACAGGATAACAGCCTGGCTGCAGCGGGGTCTGTGAACCCCAGAATCTGTGGGGTATCCAGGATTTTTATCCGTTTGTAGCATCCTTCTGAATGCTCAGACTGAGTGATGTTTCCCAGCACTTTGCTAGAACCAAAAGGTTTTTATTTTTCAATATTTTAAGGAAATAACCTTTTTTTTTTTTTTTTTTTTCAGGCTTTGTCGAACATTTGCCAAATCAGCTGGAAACATCCCTCCTCCAGCATTTACAGATGTTAGTGAATAATTATCACCACTCCCATCTGCATGCTGCCAAAACGATGGCATTGTTTTATCTAATTGTAAATTTATCTGATAATTACCAGAGGAGACAGACCAGCCCTCTCAAGGAGTGCATTTATTTCCATGCAGAACTCAGGATTTTCTGTGTTTATGTGCTGTGATGTATCGGTTTGGGGTTTTATTAATAAGAGTTCACCGTTTTTACAGGTTTCAACTTGCACAACATCACAGCTCTTCCTCCAAAGCCGATGCATTAATTGCTGGAAAAGAACAGGAAAATGTAAACAGCCTTTCAGGGGAATCGTTTGCTAAAAGTCAGAACCTGCAAAGCTGATTTCTGATATCAGGAGTGCAAGGGGAGTGTTCCCCCAGGTAAGGAGCTCCCGTTCCAGGGCTGGAATCTTCGTGGAGCAGTGGGAGATCCATGTCCTCATTAGAATGACCCACAGTGGGTTGAGGGGACTGCTCAGAGTCCAATCAATCCGTGATCTTGAGTTTGGTCCCAATTCCAGCCCCACATCCCAGGGGAGGTGCACAGAGGATGGCATCCCAAAACCATCCCAAATCCATCCCCAAACCGTCCCAAATCCATCCCCAAATCCATCTCAAAACCATCCCCAAACCATTCCAAATCCATCCCAAATCCATCCCAAAACCATCCCAAATCCATCCCCAAAACCATCCCAAATCCATCCCGAACCCATCCCAGGGAGGCTCCCACTGCTGTGGCTTCCACACAGGAGCATTCCCATTCCCAGCAGGTCACTGCCCTGTGCTCACCACCATCACCATCATCCTGGAATTAATTTTATTTTGTATTTTTTTAAGCCCAAAAATCTGTGACTGTTTCTGTTATCCATCCTGAGGGGGGATGCCCCTGCCAGAGCCTTCCATCGCCCAGCCCGGCCATGGGCACCCCGGTGTCCTGGTTGTGTGCTGGGATTGAAGGAATTTTCACTGCTCAACGAAGGTCTTTGCACTTCTCCATCCCATCCCAAGCCCATTCCCTGTGTGAGCGCTGCCCCCTTCCCTGAGCCTGGCAGGGCTCTGGCAGCCGTGGGTCCCAGCAGAATTCCCATCAGTTTGTGTTTGTTTCCCTGCCTGTCCCCGTGTCCGTGGCACGCAGGGAGCGAGGCTCCCGTGCCCCCCAGTCCCCTCCTGTCGCACAGTTGGACACAAAGAAATCAGGCGCTCAGGTTAGGTTAGAGCTACTAAGGCTGGGCCGGAGAGCAGGAGAGCGCCCAGCCCTCTTTATTGTTACATTTCTATATCTTGTCACAGACAGCTGTGGATTGGACAATGAGGTTACCACCTCTCCAACTCCATAGGTAAGGAACACAGTCTATTAACTTTCCCTGCTCTTGGGAAAGGAATGATAAACAATACTAAAGGTATAAAACAATCTTTGGCCTGTTAGCAAAACATTGACTGTGTTTACATAAAATCTATGAGAACTTTTTCTACTAACACAGCACACTAAAGATTCAGGGCGACACCCTCCCTCCAGTGACTGCTCCCCTAAAGGAACGTTTTTATTTCTGGCTGCCCTTTAGCCCACGTCAATCCATTTTATGCTGCGTTTCTGCCCATTCCAATTCCTCCTCTGCTTCCCCAGACCTCAATCTGTGCACGGAGACCTTGATCTCTGATGTGGAACAGAGAGTTCCAGAGCGTTCCAGAGCTCTGCCTGGCATCTCAGGAATCCCCAGCTCCTTCCCCACGGGGATGCTGGGCTTTGCTTCCCAAAACTTCCAAGGAAAACTGGGACTGGGGGCTGCTGCAGCCCCTCCAAACACCCCCAGTCTCTTGGGGAGGTTCCAGCTCAGGCCTGGGGCAGCGGGGCTGGCTGGGAATGGGACATTCCCTCACAGAACAGCCCACACTGATTTTTGGGAGGAGCGCCCTGCTCCCTGTATTTGAGTGTGGAAGGGATGGGTGAGATCCTGAACATGGAGCAGAATAATGGCAGCAAAGGCTGGGGCTGGGGCAGGAGCTGGGCCCAGGCACCAAATCTGCTAAAAATATCCATTTTTAGCATTACCATTGGTAACTGTTTCATAATTCCCATCTCCCTTGATCCACTTCCTGCCTTAAATATGGAACAGAATAATGGCAGCAAAGGCTGGGGCCGGGTCAGGAGCTGTGCCCAGAAATGTTACCAGGCACCAAATCTGCTAAAAACATCCATTTTTAGCACTTCCATTGGTAACTGTTTCATAATTCTCATTTCCTTGGTCCACCTCCTGCCTTGAACATGGAATATGCTGGGTCAGGAGTTGTGCCCAGAAATGTTACCAGGCACCAAATCTGCTAAAAACATCCATTTTTAGCACTTCCATTGGTAACTGTTTCATAATTCCCATTTCCCTTGATCCACCTCCTGCCTTGAACGTGGAGCAGAATAATGGCAGCAAAGGTTGGTGTTGGGTCAGGAGCTGGGCCCAGAAATGTTACCAGGCACCAAATCTCCTAAAAATATCCATTTTCATCACTTCCATTGGTAACTATTTAATTCCATAATTCCCATCTCCCTTGGTCCACCTCCTGCCTAAAATATAATGCTAAAATACAAGAGAATAACGGCAGCAAAGGCTGGTGCTGGGGCAGGAGCTGGGCCCAGGCACCAAATCTGCTAAAAATACCAATTTTCATCACTTCCATTGGTAACTATTTCATAATTCCCATTTTCCTTGGTTCACCCTGTTCCTCCTCTCTGGAGTTTCCTAAGGGAGCACAAAGACACAAATTTTGCTCCGGATGGACGGGGGTCTTTGAGTGAGGAATTCCTGCCGGGGGGATTTGCTCCGTGCTTTCCAGTGCCATTAAGTGCACACCAAGAGTTATTTTCTTGGAGTGTGTTTGTATGGAAAAGTTAAATTGAGGGCAGGAGAAGTTGTGCATTGGTTGTGTGTGGGTTTGTTTGTTTTTTTTTTTAATATCAGATTTAATTTGTTTAGGAAGGAAATGTTATCAGAGTCGTGAGGAGGAGCACTTGATGTTTGTGGCACGCTGTTAGCTCTGTCCCTGCTGGAGGCTCGGGAGGTCTCTCAATCGTTCTAGAAATCAGAATTTATAAAATAGGTGATGTTTATCAGCTGGGGCGAGGGGGGTTTGCAGCCTCTGCAGGGGAGGAGTCTTGGAAGGATTGAGGATTTTGGTGGCTGCGTTTTCTCGCCAGCAATTCCTGCTCCCTGACTCATCTGGGCTTTAAAACAAATCACCCCAAAACAACAAAAAAAAAATGCAATAAAGGACCCCTTTTACTGGCAGTGACTTCATCACACCCTGCTCCTTCCCACGTGCGGGCCAAACAAAGGGGAAACTGAGGAACTGAAATTCCCACAGGAGCCAAGGAGCCCTGGGCTGGGAGAGGCTCTGAGGAGCCTTCCCTGGGACTCTGCAGCTGCTCCTTCCCTCCTTCCATCCCTCTCCAGCTCCTTTCTCCCCGTGAATCTCCAGCTGTTCCTTCCCCATTTCCATCCCTGTCCAGCTCCTTTCTCTCCACAATTCTCCAGCTGTTCCTTCCCATCCTTGTCCAGCTCCTTTCTCCCCACGATTCTCCAGCTGTTCTTCCCCTTTTCCATCCCTGTCCAATTCCTTTCTTCCCACATTTCACCAGCCATTCCCTCCTTCTATCCCTGCCCAGCTCCTTTCTCCCTGTGACTCTCCAGCTGCTCCTTCCCCATTTCCATCCCTGTCGAGCTCCCTCCTCTCCCACACCTCCAGGAGAGCTGGAGAGGGACTGGGGACAAGGAATGGAGGGACAGGACACAGGGAATGGCTTCCCACTGCCAGAGGGATGGATGGGATATTGGGAATGAGGAATTCCTCCCTGTGAGGGTGGGAAGGCTCTCGTATCTCCTCGTTGTTAGCCAGCAATCAGTCTCTTTTTAATGATTTTTTCCTATTTCATGAATTCAGCCAAGTCAGCCCCAATTTTCGTGCGTTGCCTTCGGTGCACTGCTGATTGCACTGGCACACTTTGTGATTTCCCCTGGTGTAACTTTAGTGCTGTGTCATCCCCAGTGAGACAATACAACACCGAATTAGGGAATAGTTGATTAATATCCTGCAGATTAATAAGGATTCTCCTGCCTCTCTGGAGCTGTTGGTGCCTCTGCTGCTCCGAGCAGCCCAGTGCTCCCATTCCAAACACACCTGCAGCCCCTGCTCCTTTATAGACACCTGCTTTTCTGTTTAGCTTCTAAACACTCTGGCTCCACTGAATCAGAATGAGCTGAACCCTGGAAAACTTTAAAAATTATTTTTAACAGGTTTTGATTTCACTTGTGGCCAAAACGCATTAAAAAATAGAGTTTATAGAAGGGTGGGAAAATGCCATTTTCGTGCAGCGTTTGCCTGTGCCACTGTTGCTCAGTTTGGATTTAATTCAAACCCAGCCCCAGCCTGGCTCTATCCCCGTCCTCCTGTTTTATTGGAGAAGATGCTCGCCTGCATTAGGCACTTATTAGATAAATACAGGAAAACTGCTTGTCATTTATGGGTTTATCCATTATCATCTCGCCCATCCGATAGAGTAGCCTGATTTCAAAGTGACAGCTGGTGGAACCTCTCCTTGATACATGCTAATCCAGTTTTTATTATGGAAAAATTGCCTGCGCTTTCAGGGAGTGAAAGGCGGTTACCAGACGGCGCTGGCGAGGGCGGGACCTCGTGATCTCTGCTCTAACAGCCCCAAAATGAGCCATTATCTCCCAGGGAAACCGGGAGAGCAGGGAATGGGCAGGGTGGAAAGGGCAGCATGGGCAGGATGGGCAGGGCAGGATGGACAGAGATGGACAGACATGGGCAGGATGGACTGGGCAGGATGGACAGAGATGGACAGACATGGGCAGGATGGACTGGGCAGGATGGACAGGATGGACAGGATGGACAGAGATGGACAGGATGGACAGGATGGACAGAGATGGACAGGATGGACAGAGATGGACTCGATGGACAGGACAGGCAGGATGGGCAGGATGGACAGGACAGACAGAGATCGACAGATATGGACAGGATGGACAGGATGGACAGGATGGACAGACATGGACAGACATGGACAGGATGCACAGGATGGACAGAGATGGACAGGATGGACAGAGATGGACTGGGCAGGATGGGCAGGATGGACAGGATGGACAGGATGGAGAGGGAAGCATGGACAGAGATGGACAGAGATGGACAGAGATGGACAGAGATGGACTGGGCAGGATGGACAGGATGGACAGAGATGGACAGGATGGACAGAGATGGACCTGGGGCAGGGATGTGGCAGGATGACAGGATGGACAGGACATGGAGAGGGAAGCATGGAACCAGAGAATGGGACAGAGATGGACAGAGAGTGGACTGGGCAGGATGGACAGAGATGGACAGAGATGGACTGGGCCAGAGATGGACAGGATGGACAGAGATGGACAGGATGGACAGGATGGACAGGATGGACAGAGATGGACAGACATGGACAGACATGGACAGGATGGACAAGGATGGACAGAGATGGAACACGAGATGGACAGGAGGCAGGATGGACCATGGATGGACTAGGATGGACAGACATGACGGAATGAAGGATGGACAGTGATGGACAGGATGGACAGGATGGACAGCAGATGGACAGACAATGGACAGGATGAACGCAGGATGGACAGAGATGGACAGAAGATGATCAGGATGGACATGGATGGACAGGATGACAGAGATGGGACAGGATGGCAGGAATGGACTAGGATGCGACAGACATGGGAATCAGACTGGACAGGATGGACAGGATTGACAGGATGGACAGAACATTGGACGACATGGACAGAGAGGACAGGGATGGACAGAAGATGGACAGAAGGATGGACAGGATGGACAGGATGGACAGGATGGACAGGATGGACAGACATGGACAGACATGGACAGAGATGGACAGGATGGACAGGATGGACAGGATGGACAGGATGGACAGAGATGGACAGAGATGGACAGACATGGACAGAGATGGACAGACATGGACAGAGATGGACAGAGATGGACAGAGATGGACAGGATGGACAGACATGGACAGACATGGACAGAGATGGACAGAGATGGACAGGATGGACAGGATGCACAGGATGGACAGACATGGACAGAGATGGACAGGATGGACAGAGATGGACAGACATGGACAGAGATGGACAGGATGGACAGAGATGGACAGACATGGACAGGATGGACAGGATGCACAGGATGGACAGACATGGACAGAGATGGACAGGATGGACAGGATGGACAGACATGGACAGGATGGACAGAGATGGACAGGATGGACAGGATGGACAGGATGGACAGGATGGACAGCTCCTCCCACTGGGGCTGGCCTGGGGGCAGTGACCCCCAGCCCCTCTGCAGCCACGCTGGGGATGAGGGGTGGCTCTGGGGGACAGGGCTGCGCCTCTGGCTGCGTTTGGGGACATGGTGGCACTGGGAAGGTGCCTCCCGCTCTGCCCTGGGTGGCAGGGAAGGTTTGGGAGCAGTGGGGTTGGGATGGAGCAGGCGAAATTCCCAATAAATCCAGTGCCAAGCTCAGAACCTGCCAGGGAAGGACGATGAGGGGAGGGGATTGAAAACAGGAGTCAATATTCCATGACACTGAAAGCTGCCATCCCAAACCCCTGGGACTGAGCCCCAAATCCCCAAATCCCACCCAGGCTGGGCAGGGGAGCAGATCCTTCCTGGGAGCTCCCGCTCCTGGAGGGCAGCTGGCAAGAGCAGGCGGCTGTTCCGCTCCTCCCCAATTATTAATTCATCACTAAATTTATTAAAAGCCTCCAGATAACAGAATCTTGGTTAATTGAGGGAATAATAGATGTTCCAAGCCTTGATTTCCTTTCCCTTTGACTTTATCAGATCTCGCTCGCTCCAACGTGCGTGTTCAACCCCTGATTTAAGTCAAACACTCTGGTTTAAATTTTGAATTAGAGGAGAATTAGCACCGTGTCATCCAGGCTTGACTTGCTTTCTGAAGCTTAAATAAAAACTTTTATCAAAGCAGGGAGTCTGTGCAGGTCAAGTGCCCCTGCATGTACAGACCCTTAAAGATACTTTCCTTAGAGACACTGAAAGGAAAGAAATGGAAAAAAAAACATCTCAAGTGGAGCCGTATTTTTTTTTTATTTATTTAAAAAAAGAGAGGAAGAAAAAAATAATTATTCTTTTGACTTTGTACAAAGTATTTGTTTTGCTGTCAATACGCTCTGTGTGAACCCTGATTTTACTGAACTCGGCTGGCTCTGAGGCCACGCAGCAGGAATTTGTGTGCTGCAAACAGCATTTTGGGACATTCAGCAGTAAAATCTGGCATTGATTCTGGAAGTGAAGGAGAAGGAAACAGGGCAGGGGGAGGAGCCTTGGTTTTGTCAGAGCTGGACTGGTCAGTCCCCAGAAAGCCAGGAATTGGTGTCCAATGTGGAGTTTTGCTCTCCCCCCAGTGCAGCTCATCCTGGAGTTCCAACCATTCCTCTGCTGGGGATTCCTGGCTTTCCCACAACACCTGGAGCTGGAATTCCCTGGGATGCTGCTCCTCACTGGGGCATTAAATCAGTTCTGGAACCAGTGGGGAGGGAAATGGAACCAAAGCTGTGCCAGGCTCCAGGGGCCAAACTGAACCCGGAGTGGTTTGGGGTGGAAGGGACCTCAAAGCCCATCCCATTCCACCCCTTTCCATCAACACCTTCTGCTGGTGTTCCAAGCCCTGTCCAGCCTGGCCGTGGACAATTCCAGGGATCCAGGGGCAGCCACAGCTTTAAATGAAGATAAAAAGAGACGTGGAAAAATTAGTGCCCACAAAATCAATGCTTTCCCAGGATTCTGGGAAATGGGGAATGTCTGTGCTGCTGTGGAGGGGTGAAATGGGGGCTCCCTCCCCTTCCCTCCCTCCCTCCTCTCCCCATTTCCAATCCATCCCAATTCTGGCAGGCTTTGCACTCATCATTTCATTGGAACAGGCACCAGGGAGCTGCTCCAGCTTGGAAAGTCCAGAACTTGAGCGGGAGAGTAAATCTGACTCTGAGAACACTGAATTGTTGTTCTGGTGAGCTCACGTGAATTATCCCACAAGGAAATCCAGTGGCAGCCACAGATCTGGCTCTGGATGCTCGGGAAGGAGCTCCAAAGAGAAATGGGGGCTGGACATGGGCTGTTTATGGGATTCAAATTCACTGCTGTGGGTTTGGGGTATTTTGGGGTGGAAAACTCCCAGCCTGGTACCAGGCTGCCCAGCAGCTGCCAGGGAAAACCAGGCTGTGAACTCGCGGAATATTTTTTGGGGGTCCCTGTGTTGGGAAAGTGCCTAGAAATGGATGTGCTGATCCCAAAACTGTTCCATGTTCCCCCAGTTCCCCTCGCTGGCCGTGCTCAGGGTTTGGTGCTGGCTTGGGAGTGAAAATGTTCTGTTCCCTGAGCCTGTTCCTCGTGCATGTGACATTTGCTCAACACAAAATCCTGGATCTTTAGGAAAGGGATGGGCAGGATTCCGTGAGTCTAAACATGGACATGGCACAAAATCCTGGACCTTTAGGAAAGGGATGGAGAGGGTTCTGTGGGTCCAACCATAGCACAAAATCCTGGATCTTTAGGAAAGGGATGGGCAGGATTCTGTGGATCCAACCATAGCACAAAATCCTGGATCTTTAGGAAAGGGATGGGCAGGATTCTGTGAGCCCAACCATGGCCATGGCACAGAATCCTGAACCTTCAGGAAAAGGATGGGAGGATTCTGTGAGCCCAAACATGGACATGGTACAGAATCCTGAAACTTTAGGAAAGGGATGGAGAGGATTCTGTGGGTCCAATCATGGACATGGCACAAAATCCTGAATCTTCGGGAAAGGGATGGAGAGGATTCTGTGGGTCCAACCATGGCACAGAGTCCTGAACCTTCAGGAAAGGGACGGGGAGGATTCTGTGAGCCCAACCATGGCACAAAATCCTGGACCTTCAGGGAAGGGATGGGGAGGATTCTGTGGGTCCTACAATGGCCCAGGGCAGCTCAGGGATGGGAACATTCCCCCCTCTGCTCCCAGCTGGGACTGCTCTCCCCCACCACGAGCTCCAAGTGATGTATAAATGTCCATAAATAGGCACACGGGTGGGCTGTGCGTGGCATTTCATCCCCCACGCTGAATTTCCGGGGTTTCGTGGATTTAACTTATTTGAGCACAGTTTTCTGTGGTTTAATATAGAATTATTTCAGATCAGAAACGGGTAGGAAAAGAGCTGACACTCTTTTTGCTGCTGCCTCCCCCTCCCCGCCCCCCTTTTTAAGGGAAAGAGCTTTATCTTAATTAAAGTTTAATTAAGGATCACGTTTGGCAGTACTTTTCACACCGATCTACACCAGCAGATTTTCTGAGGCTTAACTTTATCGTGCAGAAAATCCTCTTTTATTACTCCCAACCTGTTGTAAAAGCTGTTGGCACAGAGCTGGGGCTGCTTCATTCAGCGGCCTTGTTTGCCGCTGGAAAATTCCCAAGTCTCTGGAGACAGCACCACTGTGGTTCAATTTAATATCTGTCCTATCCCTACAAGGCTCCGGCTCATTATTAATGATACTATTCATTAATTTCTTGTTGGGCCGATGTTGTTATTTATTAAAATATTAAAGAAAGCTCCTGAGACACATTCATAATGAGGGACACCTCCATCTCGCCGGGGCTCGGGGAATGGGTTTGGGGGAGCTGTGCCCCCTCCAGCAGCCTCTCCTCCCTCATTAGTCCCCTCTCCCTGAGTGACACCGTAAATCCATTCTGTGCTCGGCCCAACCGGTGCCTCCTACAAACGGGGGGCTCTTTTTTTTTTTTCTTTTTTTAATGAGCCATTCCTATGCAAAATGAATTGACTGCTGTCTAACTCATCTAATCTGCCCCTATTTGGGGGAAGGACTAAATTGCCTATATTTATATAGGGAATAAATAAAAGCCGACAGGTTTTTTTTTTTATTATTATTATTTTCCCCTTTCCGGTTCTTACATTCGGAAAATTTCAACGCCATAAATTCTGGCTTTAAGGAGCTGCCACCTTCTCTCGCTAAAGCCCGGCGTGACATTTCGAGGCGTGATGGTTGTATTTAAAAAAGCCTCCACCAGCACTTTGTGCCCCGCCTCGGCCGTGGGACGCCCCCCCTCCCTCCCTCCATCTCTGCATCCCTGCATCCCTGCATCCCTGCATCCCTGCATCCCTGCATCACTGCATCCCTCCATCCCTCCATCCCTCCATCCCTCCATCCCTGCATCCCTGCATCCCTCCCTGCATCCCTCCCTGCATCCCTGCATCCCTGCATCCCTGCATCCCTTCCTGAATCTCTCTATCCCTGCATCCCTGCATCCCTCCATCCATCCCTCCATCTGTCAATCCCTCCCTCCCTCCCTCCCTCCCTCCCTCTATCCATCCATCCATCCCTCCATCCATCCATCCATCCTCCATCCATCCATCCATCCCTCTCCATCCATCCATCCATCCATCCCTCCATCCATCCATCCCTCCATCATCCATCCATCCCTCCATCCATCCATCCATCCCTCCATCCATCCTTCCCTCCATCCCTCCATCCATCCCTCCCATCCATCCCTCCATCCCTCCCTCCCTCCCTCCCTCCTCCCTCCATCCTCCATCCATCCATCATCCTCCATCCATCCATCCATCATCCTCCATCTGTCAATCCTTCCCCTCCTCCCTCCCTCCATCCTCATCTCCCTCCATCCATCTTATATCCTCCTCCTCTCTCCTCCTCTCCCTCCCCTCCTCTCTCCCTCCTCCTCCTCCTCTCCCTCCCCTCCATCATCCATCCATCCATCCATCCATCCATCCATCCATCCATCCATCCATCCATCCATCCATCCCTCCCTCTCTCCCTCCCTCCCTCCCTCCCTGCCTTGCCCAGGTATCGCCTGCAGAAATTCCGAGGGCTCTTGATGTATGGCTCACCCTTTTCAGCACAGGCAGCTCGGACCCGCAGCTCGGCCAAATAAATCAAATCAAATCAAATCAAATCAAATCAAATCAAATCAACCCGTAATTAATTTAGCGCTGATGTCTCAGCCCGGGCTGGGCGCTGCAAGGGGGACCCGGGTTAAGGGGGGGGTCTCTTTTTGGCCGCCTGGGGAGGGGTGACATCTGCACGACAATCGGGGTGGCACCTGAAGGTGAGGCTTTAATTTGTCCTGTGTGGTTGTTATTTTCACCCGGCGCAAATAATGAAGGAGCAGCTCCGTGTTTCCCGAGGATTAGCTGGGAATAATTGCAGCCTGGTTTGATCCCGGGTTTAATAAGAGCCCCTCTCAGCCCCAGCCTTGCACGGCTCGGTGGGATCGAAGCTGCTTCCCTGTGCTCACACCTGAGGCTTTGCGCTGGGCCCTCGGGGCTGTTTGTTCCTGGGAGAAAATCCCTTTCCTGGGCACTCCAGAGCAGGAGATCCTGAGAGAAAAATCCTTTTCCTGGGCACTTCAGGAGATCCTGAGACAAAATCCCTTTTCTGAGCATTTCAGAGCAGGAAATCCTGAGAGAAAAATCCTTTTCTAGGCTCTTGGGGCTGTTTGTTCCCAAGAGAAAATCCCTTTTCTGGGCACTCCAGAGCAGGAGAGCCAGGGCACAGCACCCTGAGCACCCAAACAGCCCTGGCTGGCACGGGGAACATTTCCTTACCAAAGTAACTCCTGGAGGCTGCTCTTCCTCTTCTTCTCGAGGCTAAATATGAGTTTCCTCTGCACTTGAGTGACCCCTGAAATGAGTGACCACTGAAATGAGTGACCACTGAAATGAGTGACCCCTGAAATGAGTGACCCCTGAAATGAGTGACCACTGCATTGCTTTAACAACGTGTCTGTAAATTCAGACACTCGCCCAGTTTAAACAGAATTAAATGCTTTTGTTGTGTGTTTCTTGCTGATGGCCTGGCCACGTGGGTTCTGTGATTCCTTCCCTCAAAGCTGACATGGATTCGGTGGAATTCCCATCCTGTGTTTGTTTCCTCCTGGATGGGTTTGGCTGGCAGGGGTCTGGCAGTGCCAGGGAATAGATTCAATGAATTTGGGTTTTCCCCCACAGTTTTAAACAGGAATTTACCAGGCAGTTTTGGATTTGGTTTCTGGATAAACACTGCAAGGAGGTTTTCCTGGGGATCCCCCAGTGGGTGTTTCCAGGAGTCCAGTTTGGGTTTTTGGGTGGGATTGGCTCCCTTGCAGGAGGGTTCCCCTGCCTGGCAGAGCTCGCTCCAGTACAATCCCCCCTCTGACAATCGTTCAAAACTTGGCTTGTGGTATTCAACGCAGGGTCAGGGACTGCTCAGACAGACTGTGCTGTCAGAGAGCTCTGGATTGTACAGACTGAGACTGAGACTGAGACTGAGACTGAGACTGAGACTGAGACTGAGACTGGGACTGAGACTGAGACTGGGACTGCTCCAGAGCACTCTGGGACTGCTGCTGACACTGCTCCTATGGCTGCTGCTGTGGCTACTGCCATGGCCACTGCCCCATGGCCACTGCCCCATGGCCACTGCCCCATGGCCACTGCCCCATGGCCACTGCCCTATGGTCACTGCCCCATGGCCACTGCCCTATGGCCACTGCCCCATGGCTACTGCCCCATGGCCACTGCCTTATGGCCACTGCCCTATGGCCACTGCCCCATGGCTACTGCCCCATGGCTACTGCCCCATGTCTACTGCCTCATGGCCACTGTCCCATGGTCACTGCCCCATGGCCACTGCCCCATGGTCACTCCCTTATGGCCACTGCCCCATGGCCACTGCCCCATGGCCACTGCCCTATGGTCACTCCCTTATGGCCACTGCCCACTGCTGTGCAGTGAAAATTCCCTTGATCCCATCCCACCCCCAGGCTGTGCCATCCCATAAACAGCAAAGATAAACAATCCCCTGGAAGGTCACACCCTACAATCCTCTCCCACAATGGCTGCAGAGGCCACAAAGCCATGATCCTCTTTGCCATGGCCATCCCTGGTGCCCTGGATGTGCTTCCTGGGCACCTCTGGGCCAGGGAAGAGGCTCCCTCTGGGCATTCCAGGCTGATTTTCCAGAACACACACACAGTGGAACCCTACATCTGCTCACAGCTCCAAAGTCTCCCTAATGCCTGTGAGAGGCTCGGGGTGGTGTCACGTCCCCAGATGAGGCAGTTCTGCACCACGAGCTCTGGGGGTGAAATCTTAATTCTGCCTGGGCTGGGAGAAAGTCTCTGCTGAACCTAAAAATGAGCAGAGGCCACTTGGCTCCAGCGAGGATGTCCTGGTGCTCCTGCAGGAGCTGTGACCTCTGTCACAAAGTCATTAATGGGTCAAAGCTCAGGGTCATTAATGATAATTAAAAGGATTGGAAAGTCTGGGGTTCCCTGAGAGCAGAAGGTGGAGCAGGCAGTGAATGAAACTGCTGAGGGGAACAGGTTCCAAAATCTGTGTGCCTGAAAATTTGGGGAAAACCTGGGGAAAAGAGATCCCTGTCCCGCAGAGAGAGCAGGGACAGCTCTGCCTGGAATGCTCAGGCAGTTTTTCCCTGTGTGTTAGAATTGTCAGGCTCTGGTCACAAAATCGTGAGGGGTTTTGTTGGTCCAAACTCTGAGGCACAATCAGAGGGTTTGTTCTGTTCTCTGGTGTTTTGTTTTCAAGGCCATTCCTTTGTAGGGTTTTATTTTGGGGCCCAGATTTGCACAGGTGCAGAGAGGCAGCATTGCCAAGCCAGGTGTAAAACCCACCGTGGGATCACACCCATGGATTTGCTGAATAATAATAATAATAATAATAGTAATAATAATTAATAATAATTAATAATAGTAATAATACAAATACAAATACAAATACAAATTAAAATAATAATAATAATAATAATAATAATAATAAATTTTTGCATGCTCTTCTTTGAACAACACACTTTCACTTGAGTACCTCATTTTCTCGTGGACAAACCCCATCCTTTTGTTGTGTACTTTAGGGGGCATTGAGGTGTTTGCTCCCAGGCTGGGCTCGATGCCCTTGGAGGACTTTTCTGACCCGAATGATTCTGTGATTCTATTTCATTTTTTTATTATTTAAAACCTTATGGGTGAAGCTCCTCCAGCTGAGCTGAGCCCTGGCATTGCCTCGTCCCCTCTGTGCCCCTCTGTGACCCCCCAGCTGTGCCTCAGTCCCAGCTCAAGGTTAAACCCAGCAGGGCTGGAGCTGCCCTGCACAGGAAATCCCCCTGGCCCTGGGATGGAGCCTGGGCCACCACTGTCCCCAGAGGAGAGGGACATTTGGGGACAGCTGTCATTGAACAGCCCCAGCTCCTGACTGGGGAAAGCCGCGTGTGACAGATCCCGGAGGAGCCACACGTTGGGTTTATTTCAAAGGCTGGTGTGTTTTGTTTTTCTCCTTGCCTCCTCCCAAGGAGCTGTGAGGGTTTTAATCTGAGCCTGGGTGCAGCTTTTGGTGCAAATGTGCCGCCAGAGCAGAGCCAGAGCAGCCCTGGCACCGCTGCTCCCCGGGATTCGCGGGAAGGGACAATTTGCTGGAGGTCTCCGAGGCTCTGTGGGGAGGGTTAATAACTCCTGCAGAGGTGGGAGAAAAGAAAGGATTTTATGCCTCCCGCAACCTGCGAGACTATGAAATGTTTCCAAGTGTAATTTTCTTGAAGTTAAAGTCGAGGTTATTAAGGTTCACTTGGCGGATAAAGTTTGCCACGATTTTCTTGGTCTCTGTGATCAGATGACAAGATTTGTAATTTATAAAAGCAGAGCAGGATGCTGGGGGCTCTGAACCGTGCTCAGGGGACACACCCAGGGCCCGCAGCTCCTCTCCCCCACACGCATTTTTATTAACGGGGAAATTTGAAAGCAATGCATTGAAGTTCCCCCAGCCACCCTCGGAGCTGGCTTCAATTTGTTTGTCTTTGTAAAGCTCGGCTTAAGCAGCGGCGGGGTCGGGAGCTGCGGGTGCTGCCATCCCAAACCTGTGGGATTGTGTTCCTGAGCAGTTTATCAATGGGAATTCTGCTGGAGGGAACAGGTCGGCTTTGAAAGGAGAGCAGGTTAATGCCAACGTGGAGAGAGCCAAAGTGGGTTTATGAGGAATTTAGAGGGGAAGAAGGGTTTCTGTAGGGTTACACTGTGTGTGTTACAGAAAAGCAGCCGGGAATGCCCAGAGGGAGCCTCTTCCCTGGCCACTGCCCTATGGCCACTGCCCCATGGTCACTGCCCCATGGTCACTGCCCCATGGCCACTGCCCCATGGCCACTGCCCCATGGTCACTGCCCCATGGCCACTGCCCCATGGCCACTGCCCTATGGCCACTGCCCCATGGCCACTGCCCCATGGCTACTGCCCCATGGTCACTGCCCCATGGTCACTCCCTTATGGCCACTGCCCTATGGCCACTGCCCCATGGCCACTGCCCCATGGTCACTGCCCCATGGCCACTGCCCTCCACCACGCAGTGAACATTCCCTTGATCCCATCCCACCCCCAGGCTGTGCCATCCCATAAACAGCAAAGATAAACAATCCCCTAGAAGGTCACACCCTACAATCCTCTCCCACAATGGCTGCAGAGGCCACAAAGCCATGATCCTCTTTGCCATGCCCATCCCTGGTGCCCTGGATGTGCTTCCTGGGCACCTCTGGGCCAGGGAAGAGGCTCCCTCTGGGCATTCCAGGCTGATTTTCCAGAACACACACAGTGGAACCCAACAGATAAAGAACCAGACAGCAGGGGAAGTTATTTCTGACCTCTTGCAGTGCTATCAGTGTAAGAGAGCAGCACCTTTCATATCGGCGATGTTTGTTGTATTAATGAGGCAAAAACAGCCAATAAGGAGCCCTGAGCATGCACTGGAATCCCAATGAGCGCTTTCTGTGCAGAGCCAGGCTGGGATCACACCCCAGAGCCAGCAGCCGCTGGCTGTGGCCAGTGCTTAAAACACAGGCACTTCATCTGCAAGGGTTTCTAATGCTGAGATGGAGATCTTAAATTAAACACCCGATCATCTCAACTCACCCAGTGTTTGATTTTTAGCTCTCAGCGCTTCATCCGAGCTCAAGATGAAAAGACAGGCGTTCAAATGTGTAAATCTGCTCAGTTCCTCAGCCAGCTCTAATTGCCTAATGCCCCTCTGCACGTTGCTTAAAATGGATCACGACTTGAGAAGGCTCATGTTCATTCCATGGATAAAATGTATTGATTTCCTGCTCGGCTCCCAAGGCAGGGGAGAGCACAGAGACACTGGAGAGTGTCACGGAGCAATTCCAGCTGTCCCATGGCAGAGCAGACACTGCAGAGTCTCCCAGAGCAATTCCAGGCTGTCCCATGGCAGGGGAGAGACACTGGAGAGTGTCCCAGAGCAATTCCAGCTGTCCCATGGCAGAGCAGACACTGCAGAGTCTCCCAGAGCAATTCCAGGCTGTCCCATGGCAGAGCAGAGACACTGGAGAATCTCCCAGAGCAATTCCAGCTGTCCCATGGCACAGCAGAGACACTGGAGAGTGTCCCAGAGCAATTCCAGGCTGCCCCAGCACAGGTCTGAGCCAACACAACCTCCTGGATCTGTGCAGTGCATCAAATGCTGAAAAGCACTCAGGAACTGCGGGATGGGAATCCCTGGGGCAGGCAGTGCCCAATCCCTGGGGCAGGCAGTGCCCAATCCCTGGGGCAGGCAGTGCCCAATCCCTGGGGCAGGCAGTGCTCCTGAATCCCTGGGGCAGGCAGTGCTCCTGAATCCCTGGGGCAGGCAGTGCCCAATCCGTGGGGCAGGCAGTGCCTGAATCCCTGGGGC
>JAVTVJ010005019.1:0-20130 GCA_034509425.1 Eopsaltria australis | reverse complement strand
AAGGCAGGAAGGAAGGAAGGAAGGAAGGAAGGAAGGAAGGAAGGAAGGAAGGAAGGAAGGAAGAAAAAAATTGGAATGGTTCCATTTGGAGAGGGAAAAGCCTGGAGGGATAAAAATGAGGATTCCAAAAAGTTTCAAGAGGGTTTAATTCCAAGGGGATGGAAGGAAAAGCAGCAGGAAAATGGTTGGAAATAGGAGAATAAATAAAGAAATAGATTAATTAATTAATTGATTTAATTCCAGGAGAGGGAAAAGCCCGGGGGGATAAAAAATGAGGATTCCAAAAATTTCAGGTAGGTTTAATTCCAGCATAATCCAAAATGGGGATGGAAGGAAAAGCAGCAGAGAAATAGGCTGGAGAATAAATTAATAAGTAGATTAATTAATTAATTGATTAGAATTAAATTCCAGGCTGGTTTGGGTCGGGACGGGATTTAAATCCCAGCCCATTCCAACCCCAGACACCTCCCACCATCCCAAGGTCGCTCCAACCTTTCCCTGGTTGGAATTCTCCGGGAATTCTGTGCCAGGACCTCAGAATTTGGCAGAACAATCAAATAAATGAATTCTACAATCAAATAAATGATTTCTACAATCAAATAAATGATTACTCCAATCAAATTCACTCTTTTTGCTCCATGAATCAGAATTTCCAGACCCATCCGAAGGTGCAACCCAAGCCCACAAACGAACAAATTTAAAGGGAAAAAACCTCAGTTTTTAAAAATTCCACATCGAATCCCAAATCCTTCCACAGTCAAACCACACCAAGATTTATAATTTTTAACAACAACGATGAAATTCAGGTTTTTGCAGTCATTCCGAGACGAAAACGCAGAATTATTCTTTAATTTCTCAACGTGAAGCTCCAGAACACT
This sequence comes from Eopsaltria australis, assembly GCA_034509425.1. Lineage (NCBI taxonomy): Eukaryota > Metazoa > Chordata > Aves > Passeriformes > Petroicidae > Eopsaltria > Eopsaltria australis. Next base: position 19,252 of record JAVTVJ010005019.1, on the reverse strand, counting down.
TCAAAAAACCACAAATAAACCCAAATCTGCCCAAATTTCTTGTGGATTCCTCATGGAACAGGGTGAGGGTAGAACTTATCGATATTGTGAATTTCCACCCATTTTTAGCACATCAAAGAACACCAAAACTCCTCAATATTTTCAATTTCCACCCATTTTTAGGTTCATCAATATTCTGAATTTCCATCCATTTTTGAGCATTTCACAGAACACCAAAACTCCTCAATATTCTGAATTTCCACCCATTTTTGGGGACACAAGGAACACCAAAACTCATCAATATTGTGAATTTCCACCCATTTTTAGCACATCACAGAACATCAAAACTCATCAATATTCTCAATTCCACCCATTTTTGGGCTCATCAATATTCTGAATTTCCATCCATTTTTAGGCACACAAGGAACACCAAAACTCATCAATATTGTGAATTTCCACCCATTTTTGAGATCATCAATATTCTGAATTTCCACCCATTTTTAGCACATCACAGGACACCAAAACTCCTCAATATTCTGAATTTCCACCCATTTTTAGGCTCATCACAGAACACCAAAACTCATCAATATTGTGAATTTCCATCCATTTTTAGGTACATCAATATTCTGAATTTCCATCCATTTTTGGGGTCATCAATATTCTGAATTTCCACCCATTTTCAGCACATCAAAGAACACCAAAACTCATCAATATTGTGAATTTCCACCCATTTTTGGGCACACAACAGAACACCAAAACTCCTCAATATTGTGAATTTCCACCCATTTTTGGGGACACAAGGAACACCAAAACTCATCAATATTGTGAATTTCCACTCATTTTTAGACTCCTCAATATTCTGAATTTCCACCCATTTTTGGGCTCATCAATATTGTGAATTTCCACCCATTTTTAGCACATCACAGAACACCAAAACTCATCAATATTGTGAATTTCAATCCATTTTTGGGCTCCTCAATATTCTGAATTTCCATCCATTTTTGGGCTCATCAATATTCTGAATTTCCACCCATTTTTAGGTTCATCAATATTCTGAATTTCCATCCATTTTTAGGCACACCACAGAAAACCAAAACTCATCAATATTCTGAATTTCCACCCATTTTTGGGCATTTCACAGAACAACAAAACTCATCAATACTGTGAATTTCCACCCATTTTTGGGCTCATCAATATTCTGAATTTCCACCCATTTTTAGGCACACAAGGAACACCAAAACTCCTCAACATTCTGAATTTCCACCCATTTTTAGCACATCAAAGAACACCAAAACTCTTCAATATTCTGAATTTCCACCCATTTTTGGGTTCATCAATATTCTGAATTTCCACCCATTTTTGAGCATTTCACAGAACACCAAAACTCATCAATATTCTGAATTTCCACCCATTTTTGGGGGAAAATGAAATAAATCAGATTTTAGGTATTTCAAATAACAAAAACACCCAGATTATTTCCTATTTAATGATGTCAAATCAGACAGGATGGAATATTTGGAATATTTGGAATATTTGGAATATTTGGAATATTTGGAATATTTGGAATATGGAATTCGGGGTTATATTTGAAGTATCCATTACCTTGATTTCTTTAAATATTTTTCCCTTGGATTCTTGTATCAATTATTGGTGAAGTGAAGGCCAAAATTACATATATATATAAATATACTTAAATATATTAAATATATTAAATAGATTGGATTTATATTATTAAATATATTCTAAAATGTATTTTAAAAAAATATATACATATATAAAAATAATAATATTTTTTTCCTGTTGGATTGTCTTATTTATCAATTATGGGCCAAGTAAGGCCAAAATCAAAGATATATAAAAATATAGATATAAAAATAACATCTATTAAATATATATAATTAAATAGAATTAAATATATATTATTAAAAGACATGGGAAATATATTATTAAATATATTTATGTATTTGATATATAAAAAATATATAAATATCTAAAAATTCATTAAAATATATAAAATATATCTATTTTTATTTTATTTTACATTAAAATATATATAAATATACAAAAATATATTAAAAGATATATGGAATATATAAATATATATAGATGCAGAAATATATATATTTAACATATAAAAATATATAAAATATATAAAAATATATAAAAATATAAAAATCTATTAAAAAGTATATAAATATATATAAAATATGTATAAAATTTTATATAACATACATAGAATATATAGAATATATGTATATTATATATATAAAATATCTTAAAATATATTAAAATATTAAAAATATATAAAAATATAAATATATAAAAATATGCTTAAAAATATCTATAAAATATATAGAAATATAAATATATAAATACACCAAAATATCTATAAAATATATAAAATAGCTATAAAATAAAAATATATAAATATATATATATATAAAAATACATAAATATATATACCAATATATTAAAATATCGATTACATATATAAAAATACTAATATATAAAAAATATAAATATAAAAATGGCTCCCCGTGGAGCCATTTTTACATAAAAATATGTAAAAATATCTATAAAATATATAGAAATATAAATATATAAATACGCAAAATATCTATAAAATATATAAAAATATAAACATACATAAATATGTAAAATATCAATAAAATATATAAAAATATAAATACATATTAAATATCTATAAACATATTAAAAATACATAAAACACATTTTAAAAAATACAAAAAGCAGATAGAAAACACAGAAACACACACACACACAAACAATTCTCAAAGTGCAACAAACCCCTCCTTACCTCCATGGCCAGCGCCGCCGTCTGCTGGTCGTAGTGGTTGAGGAGGTTGGGCATGAAGGTGGTGTTGTAGGGCAGGTCCTGGCACATCCTGAGCACGATGGGCTCGCAGGAGAACAGGCTGTGCCCCGCCGCGGGGGCCACCAGGAGCCCCCAGAGCCACAGGGGGCACAGCAGCCACGCCGCAGCCATGGCCCCGCCGCTCCCGGATCGTCACCACAACATCCCCAGCGTGAGCTTCCTCCAGACCGACGGAACGTTCGCGCTCAGCATCCTCGGCTCAGCCCCGGCGGTGCGTGCAAGGAGTCGGAGTCGTCGTTGTTTTCCTTTGAATGTTGGGATTTCAGCCACATTCCCACACCACGGAGCCCATGGTGACAGGGGAGCTCTCCAGCGGCTTCCTGCTTTTATTCCTGGATCGCCTGGAGCACAAAACGCAACGGAACGCGTTAAAAATCCCGGTAATCCATGAAAATATTTAGATGTTTTTCCTCCCAGTTCCTAAAATGGTTCAAGTTCTCCTGGGCAAGGCTGGAGGGTCCCTCCACAAGCTTTAATCCTGGGGTTTTATTAATTTCTGGAGGAATTGAATGGAAGAGTTGGATGGGGAAGTTGGATGGAAGAGTTGGATGGGAAAGTTGGATGGAAGGGTTGGATGGAAGAGTTGGATGGAAGAGTTGGATGGAAGAGTTGGATGGAAGGGTTGGATGGGAAGAGTTGGATGGAAGGGTTGGATGGAAGAGTTGGATGGGAGAGTTGGATGGGAGGGTTGGATGGGAGGGTTGGATGGAAGAGTTGGATGGAAGGGTTGGATGGGAGAGTTGGGTGGGAGAGTTGGATGGAAGAGTTGGATGGGAGAGTTGGATGGAAGAGTTGGATGGAAGGGTTGGATGGAAGGGTTGGATGGAAGAGTTGGATGGAAGGGTTGGATGGAAGGGTTGGATGGAAGGGTTGGATGGAAGAGTTGGATGGAAGAGTTGGATGGAAGAGTTGGATGGAAGAACTGAACGGAAGAACTGAATAAGAACTTGATGGGAAAAATTGGATGGAAGAATTGGATGGAAAAACTGGATGGAAAAAATTTGAGGGAAAATTTGGAAGACTTGGATGGAAGAATTGGATGGAAAAATTTGATGGAAGAACTGAATGGAAGAACTTGACAGTAGAAGTTGATGGAAAAATTTTACGGAAGAATTTGATGGAAAAAAATGTGATGGAAGATCTTGAGGGGAAAAAAAAATGGAAAAAATTCATGGAAGAACTTGATGGAAGATGGAAGAACTTGAGGGAAAAATTTGAGGGAAAAGATTCAATGGAAAAAATTTGATGGAAGAACTTGAGGGAAGAATTGGATGGAAGAATTTGATGCAAAAAAATGGATGGAAGAATTGGATGGAAAAATTTGATGGAAAAATCTGATGCAGAAATTTGATGGAAGAACGTGCCGGAAAAATTTGATGGAAAAACTTGATGGAAGAATTTTGATGGGAAAATTTGACGGAAGAACTGGATGGAAAATTTTGAGGGAAAAATTTGAATGAACTTGATGGAAAAATCTGATGGAAGAACTTTGGTGGAAGAATTGGATGGCAAAAATCTGAGGGAAGAATTTGATGGAAAAAATTCTATGGAAAAACGTGATGGAAGAACTTGAGGGAAAAAACTGAGAGGAAAAAATTGAGGGAAGAACTTGAAGGAAAAATTTGAGGGAAGAATTTGATGGAAAAAATTTGATGGAAGAACTTGACGGAAGAACTTGATGAAATAACTTGATGGAAAAACTGGATGGAAGAACTGGATGGAAGAACTTGGCAGAACAATCAAACAAATTATTTCTACAATATTATTAAATTATTAAATTATTTCTTAAATTATTAAATTCGTAAATTATTTCTACAAACTTGACGGAAAAATTCGACGGAAGAATTTGACGGAAGAATTTGACGGAAAAACCGAATTAAAGAATTTGACAGAAGACGCAAGAATTTGCAGGAAGAAAATCCCCCCAAAAATGCTAAAAACAGGCGGATCCAATTAATTACAATTATTAATTAATTTATTAATTATTAAACCCCAACATTTTCACCCTGGCCCCGCTGAAACCCGGCTGGTTCCCAGCTCGTTTGGCGACCTGGCCTCCAAAAGTGGCATTTTAATCTCCTTTTTGTTTTGTTTTGTTGTCCCAACCCCGTTTTAATTAACTTAATTAACTCCTCCACCCTCCTCTCCACAAACCACCCCCGGACGAGCCAGAAAACGCTCCCTGACCACCCTTTTTTCTCCCCAAAAAATGAGAATTTTGGGGTTTTCCTGCCAGTTCCACCCTCCCCCGTGGAGCCAAATTAAACAGGAATCGCTCCCTGGGGCTGGATTTGGGGTTTTTTCAGCAGAACGAGGACCCAGCAGCTCTGAAATTGGAGGTGGGAAAAGTTCACAGAGCCCCGAGAGTCCAAAAAAAGCCAATTTTTAATAATAATTTAAAGGTGAAATTTGCAAAATCCAATCTCTAAAAAAGTAATTTCAAAAAGAAATTTAGAAAACCCCAAATATTCCATCAATATCCCCAAACCCACGAATTTCAACGCATTCCCAACCTTGAGAAAATTGAGTTTTTCCTCAAAAAAAAAAACCAAAAAACCCCAAACTTTTCCCCTTCTTCCCACAGTGAGAGATAGGAAAGATTTAATTAGATTTAATGTGCTGTGATGCCCGTTTTTATTTACACAGGCCAGGAAAATTAAAGTCTGTGGGTTGGGCTGGGTAATCCTGAGAGGTTCCTTCCAACCCAAACGATTCTGGGAGAAGGGGAAAAGGATTTGGCCGGTGTTTTTTTGGGGTGGTTAAAACCAAAAATAAAAATAAAAAGACTTGAGCTGTTAAAGATAACCAGGTTAAATTCGATTTATTGATAGTTTTGGTTCCCTCTCTCTCACGGGGATTGGTGGGGGGAGGCAGAGCTGGAATAAAGGGGGGAAAAATAGAAATAGGAGAAGTTTCAAATCCAGGAAAAATAAAAGATGAGCAAAAAAAAAAAAAAGAAGAAGAAAAGAAAAATTCCTGCGCACCCGAAGGGGTAGAAGCAACAGAGCTCAAATATCAGAGAGATTCTGAAGCAAATGCTGCTGTGAGCTCAACATTTAAAAACTGAGCTTAAAAAGATCCAAATCAGCCACAATATTTAAGATGTTTAAGGTATTTAAGATATTGGAGGTATTTATTGAAGATATTGAAGATATTGAAGATATTGAAGATACTGAAGATATTTTGAAGACATTGAAGATATTGAAGATATTGAAGATATTGAAGGTAGGTATTTAAGGTATTTAAGATATTTAAACTGGATATTGAAGATATTGAAGATATTTTGAAGATATTGAAGGTATTTTTAAGATATTGAAGATATTGAAGATACTGAAGACACTGAAGGTATATTGAAGGTATTGAAGAGATTGAAGACAGGTATTTAAGGTATTTAAAGTAGATTTTGAAGATACTTTGAAGATATTTTGACGATATTGAAGGCATTTATTGAAGATATTGAAGATACTGAAGGTATTTTGAAGCTATTGAAGGTATTGAAGATTTTGAAGACATTTTGAAGACATTTTGAAGACATTGAAGACATTGAAGGTATTTTGAAGATATTTTGAAGACATTTAAGGTATTGAAGCCATTGAAGATATTTAAGATAGGTATTTAAGGTATTTAAGATATCTAAACTGGATATTGAAGATATTGAAGATTTTGAAGATATTCTGAAGATATTTTGAAGATATTGAAGGTATATTAAAGGTATTGAAGAGATTGTGAAGAGATTTAAAGTATTGAAGATATTTAAGATAGGTATTTAAGGTATTTAAACTAGATATTGAAGATATTTTGAAGGTATTTTGAAGATATTGAAGGCATTTATTTAAGATACTGAAGATACTGAATGTATTTTGAAGATACTGAAGATATTGAAGGTATTGAAAATACTGAAGATACTTTGAAGATTTTGAAGGCAGTTTGAAGACATTTTGAAGACATCGAAGGTATGGAAGATACTGAAGGTCTTTTGAAGATATTGAAGATATTGAAGATATTTAAGATTTTGAAGATATTTTGAAGATATTTAAGGCATTTAAGGTATTTAAGATATTTAAACTAGATTTTGAAGATATTTTGAAGATATTTTGAAGATATTTTGAAGATATTGAAGGCATTTATTTAAGATACTGAAGATACTGAAGGTATTTTGAAGATACTGAAGGCAATTAAAATACTGAAGGTATTTTGAATATTTTGAAGTTATTTTGAAGATACTTTGAAGACATTGAAGGTATTTTGAAGGTATTCTGAAGATATTTTGAAGACACTTTGAAGACATTTGAGGTATTGAAGCTATTGAAGATATTTAAGATAGGTATTCAAGATATTTTCAAGATATTTTCAAGATATTGAAGGCATTTAAGATTTTCAAGATGAGAATTTCAACACGAGATTTTCAACACGAGATTTTCAACACGAGATTTTCAACACGAGATTTTCAAGATAGGTATTTAAGGTATTTAAAATAGATATTGAAGACACTGAAGGTATGGAAGATATTGAAGATATTTTGATGATTTTGAAGATATTTTGAAGATATTTTGAAGATATTTTGAAGATATTTTGAAGATATTTAAGATAGGTATTTAAGGCATTTGAGGTATTTGAGATATTTAAACTAGATATTGAAGATATTGAAGATACAGGAGATATTTTGAAGATATTGAAGGCATTTATTGAAGATATTGAAGATACTGAAGGTATTTAAGATATTGAAGACATTTTGAAGATATTTATGGTATTTTGAAGATATTGAAGATATTGAAGATACCAAAGATTTCGAAGACATTTTGAACACATTTTGAAGATATTAAAGATATTGAAGATATTTTGAAGCTATTTTGAAGACAGGTATTTAAGGTATTTAAAATAGATATTGAAGATATTGAAGATATTGAAGATATTGAAGATATTGAAGATATTGAAGATATTGAAGATATTTTGAAGATATTTTGAAGATATTTTGAAGATACCGAAGATTTTGAAGACATTTTGAAGACATTTTGAAGATATTGAAGATAGGTATTTAAGATATTTAAGATACTGAAGATATTGAAACTATTTAATATAGATATTGAAGGCATTGAAGATATTGAAGATATTTCAGTCATTTCAGTCATTTCAGACATTTCAGACATTTCAGACATTTCAGACATTTCAGTCATTTCAGTCATTTCAGTCATTTCAGTCATGGAACCACACCTGATTTCAGGCCAGCCTCAAGCTGACACGAGCATGAAAAGCCGTGTCCTGCTTCAGGAACTGCCATTTCTCAGGCTGATTTTCGGACAGTTTGGCGAGTCAGGAAAGAAGCGCGGAGCTGAGCGGTCCCAGCACCGCCAGCCCTGGAGCTTCCCTGCACATTTCCACCTCCTGAGCAGGAAATCACAAACCACACCCAGATAAAAGCAATTCCTGCTTGGTTCTGTGCACTTCCCTGGCAGAAAAACCGGAAAGAAATGACCCAAACCAAGGTGTTTAATCCCCCTTGGAGTCTGCTCCCTTGGTTTTAATATTTTAATAGTGATTCCTCAAATTTGGACCAAAAAAAAGCCTTTTGTTGGCATCTCCGCAACTCTGAATTCACAAATTTATTTTTTTGTTTCTCCTAAACCAACTCCAAATTTTGATTTTATTCCCCAGTTCGAGTGAGGTCGCCTTGGAGCGTGGATGAGGGTTTTTCGCTCGCTGTAATTGAGGTGGAATTGCAGTGGTTTATTAAAAAACTTCAAAAAAGGGTTTAAAAGCAACCTGAGATGAGCTCAGCTCACACCAATTAAAATCTGCACCACTCAAATTGGGCAAATCCAGGTCAGGATGTGGAGTTTTGGGGGAAAACTCCCTAAAAATCGTATTTATGGCACACAAAACAGCAGGATCCAAACTCTCCCCACAGCCTCAAGGTGAATAAAAGATGCAAAAATAAAGGCTCAATAAGCCACAAAAAGTCAAGTTTTAACTGTGCAAAAAGCGGAAAAAATTTCGTTGTGTCCTTCTGGGGTTTTTCCATTTGATGTTCGAGATGTTAAATTAAAATAAATAAAATTAAGGATGTATTTGCAAGAGATGGGAAAGATAAAAAATCCAATCCAACCAGGGGAAAATTGAAATAATTCTGGGTGAAATGAAGAAATGAAATAAAAATAAATAAAATTAAGGATGTATTTACAAGAGATGGGAAAGATAAAAAAGCCAATTCAACCATGGGAAAACCAAAATAATTCTGGGTGAAATGAAGAAATTAAATAGAAATAAGTAAAATTAAGGATGTATTTACAAGAGATGGGAAAGACCAAACACCAACCTGAGCATGGGAAAACCAAAATAATCCTGGGTGAAATGAAGAAATTAAATAGAAATAAGTAAAATTAAAGATGCATTTACAAAAGATGGTGTCCTGGGTTAGGCCAGAGGGGTCAAAATCTAGGAAGTGATCTGGGCTGCAGGAATGCAGGAAGAAATACAACTTCCTTCCTGCGAGAGAGAGAGCCAATAATCAGGTAGTTTTAAGAATTGATAGGTAGGTAAACCAATTAAAAAGTTGGTCCGCCTTCAAGGAAAAAAACCATATATAAGCAGAGACTCTCTGACGCTCTTCCTCTTTGGACCTGCTGCTGCTGTGTAGAGAGGAGCAGCTCCTGCTTCTCTCACTGGTGAGGCCCAAGCGCTTTCCTCCCCCCCCGCCTTTCCAAAGGAGGGATGGGGGGGGGGAAGGGAGGTTTTTACGGCAGCCGTGCCGCTGCAGCCGGGCAGGCATGGGGGAGGAAACGATTGGAATTTTCAGCAAATCCAGCTCAGCCGGTGTGTCCGCTACACAAGAGGGAGAGCCGGGCCAGGCAAGGACCGGGCCGGACTCCATCCAGCTCGGGCCAGGCCCTGCCCTGTCATCCCGGGCCCAGATGGCCCTACCAGGCCGAGCCAGCTCCGCAGAGCCAGGCAGAGACTCTTGAGAGCGTCTGGCATCCAGCTCAGACCTGTTCAAGCAGCCCGGCAAAGAGCACGTGATCCTCACACTGCCGGAGAGAGAGAGACAGAGATTAACTCTCTCCATACCTGGACTAAACTCACAGACATCCATCCTTCCTCGCAGAGAGAGGAACGAGTGAGGACATCTACATAGTGCAGCGCAGAGACTTTACAGTCAGTGAGGAAAGCAGAACTGATACCTAGAGGGAGGTGCATGGGAAGTTGCTTCAAGAGTGAAGCTGAAAACTCTTTTGGAGAACCATGGTTGGGGACTGAGCTAATAAATTCTCTGTAATATATGAAGATATAGTCCAAAGGGGATGTGAGGTTCTTATTGCAGCCAATGAACTGAAATACCTAAGTACAGACAAGTAAGTGTTGAAAAAGTACAGCCTGATGAGAAACTAGAACCAAGAGAGAGGAGAGGCTGTGACTCAGAGCCCTGGTCCAGGGGAGAATGCTAGAGAACCTGAGTTGTCAGGAGAACCTGTGCTGCTAAGCACAGAAGAAGGGATTTTCTTTGTTGCTGCAATTGAACTGGGCATCCTTAAAACAGGTACCCTGTGGACTGTTCATAACCCACCATAGTGGCTGTGGGAAGGCTACTGGTGTGGGAGAGATCCACCATTAAGCTGGACTTTACTCCGGGCGGCGGTTAATGGTGAGGCAGAAGACCCATAAAAACTGTATTTTTCTTACAGAAGATCCATGGTGTAAGCAAAAGAAACTTCTCTCCCTAAATGAACTGGAACAAGAGCTGTTTCTGAGGTGGTAAACTGACTAGAGGTCAAAGTGTTGTCTTTTGTATGTTGTCAGGGAGAATGAAATGGAGAGGTGGGGAAGGAGGGGTGGTCTGGGGAGTTTGTTCTGGTTTTTTTTCTTGAGTTTTTTTTTCTTTTTTCCCTTTGTCTTAGATATATTAATAAAACTTCTTTGTACTTTATAAAGTTTGAGCCTGCTTTGCCTACTCCTAATCCTTATCTCACAACAAGCAATCAAGTAAATTTAGGTAAGTGTGCTGGCATTTAGCCACAAACCTGAATAAGCGAACTAAAACCACGACAGATGGGAAAGATAAAAAAGCCAATCCAACCATGGGAAAATTGAAATAATTCTGGGTGAAATGAAGAAATTAAATAGAAATAAAGAAAATTAAAGATGTATTTACAAGAGATGGGAAAGATCCAACACCAACCTGACCATGGGAAAACCAAAATAATTCTGGGTGAAATGAAGATATTAAATCAAAATAAATAAAATTAAGGATGTATTTACAAGAAATGGGAAAGATAAGAAAGCCAATCCAACCATGGGAAAACCAAAATAATTCTGGGTGATACAAAGATATTAAATAAAAATAAATAAAATTAAGGATGCATTTACAAGAGATGGGAAAGATCCAACACCAACCTGAGCATGGGAAAACCAAAATAATTCTGAGTGAAATGAAGAAATAGAAATAAGTAAAATTAAGGATGCATTTACAAGAAATGGCAAAGATAAAAAAGCCAATCTGACCATGGGAAAACCAAAATAATTCTGAGTGAAATGAAGAAATTAAATAGAAATAAATAAAATTAAGGATGCATTTACAAGAGATGGGAAAGACCAAACACCAACCTGAGCATGGGAAAACCAAAATAATCCTGGGTGAAATGAAGAAATTAAATAGAAATAAGTAAAATTAAGGATGCATTTACAAGAGATGGGAAAGATAAAAAAGCCAATCATGGGAAAATTGAAATAATTCTGGGTGAAATGAAGAAATGAAATAAAAATAAATAAAATTAAAGATGCATTTACAAGAGATGGGAAAGATAAAAAAGCCAATTCAACCATGGGAAAACCAAAATAATTCTGAGTGAAATGAAGAAATTAAATAGAAATAAGTAAAATTAAAGATGCATTTACAAGAGATGGGAAAGATAAAAAAGCCAATCTGACCATGGGAAAACCAAAATAATTCTGGGTGAAATGAAGATATTAAATAAAAATAAATAAAATTAAGGATGTATTTACAAGAGATGGGAAAGATCCAACACCAACCTGAGCATGGGAAAACCGAAATAATTCCAGGTGAAACGAAGCAAAAAAAAGCAGGGTTTTGTTGCGAAAGGAGCCCCAAACGATCATCTATTAATTGGTGCAGACAGATGGGTGCTGCAATGAGCAAAGCCTCGGTGTCAGGAGAGCTCCTGGCCACAGATCCAGTCTGTGCAGTCCCTGATTTTTGTGGTTGTTTTCGTGTGGATGGAAAAACAAAACACTTTCGGTGACACCGGGGATGAAAGGGGAGGGGAGGCCTCTCCTCCCACCACAAGCAGAGTGAATGAAATGCAGGCAAAAAAGGAGCAGTTTGTGGATTTTTGTGTTATTTACCAGCAGAAAAACCCATCCAAATTCTTGCTGGGAAGGGTTAATTAAGACATGAACCAACGATGATTACAAACAGCGAAAATCGCGAGGGAGAAAGGGATGATTCCCACAAAAAAGAAATTCCGAAGTTCTTAAGGGAGAACAAAAAAAAAACTCATCAAGACTTTAGAAAGAAAGGATGGGTTTTAATTCGCATTTCTCTGTCCCAGAGAAATGGGGAGAGAAAATAAACCAGAGCCCTCCTGGAGGAGAGGAAAATCTCCATTCCCCACCCAAATCTGACCCTGCAGAAAGGAGAGGAACTCACTCATTGCCCACAAGCCCTGCCAGAGCTTCCCCAGCCCTTCCCCACCCACACCAAGGCACAAAAGCAGAATAAATTATTCTCCCAACCCCATTTTAATTAATTACTCAGTGGGAAAGAAGCTCCAACTCCCTTGTTCCACTCCTGCTCCGTCCTGAGGGAGCAGCCACGCCATAATCCCCCACATCCCCTGTTTCAAAGAGGATGGAAAGGCAGAAACAATCCTGGCGAGATTTTCCACGATTATCACGGAATCATGGAACGGTTTAGGTCGGACGGGGACTTTAAAGCTTAATTAATTAATTAATTCCAAGCCCCACACCATGGGTAGGGGTAGATACGGAGGGACAGCTCTGTCACCTCTCTCCGCGCGTTCATATTCCATGGAAAAGGCCTGGAGAGGGAAATGCTGCAGCTCCCTGGCGTGGGAAGGAGCCAGGCTGAGCCGGCATCCCTTTGGAAAAGGCACAAGGAACAAGTGCACAGGAGGGAGCAGCATCCTCCCGGAGCGGAGATCCATGCCCGGAACACCCGCACCGCCTTCCCGGAGGGATCCGTGCAGCGCCGGCACCCCCCGATCCCCCTGCGGAGAGCGGGTGAGGAACCACCACCCCCCGAGCCCTCAGGGAAAGCCGGGTGAGGAACCACCACCCCCCGAGCCCTCAGGGAAAGCCGGGTGAGGAACCACCACCCCCCGAGCCCTCAGGGAAGGCCGGGTGAGGAACCACCACCCCCCGAGCCCTCAGCGAAGGCCGGGTGAGGCTCCACCATCTCCCCCCGAGCCCTCAGCGAAGGCCGGGTGAGGCGCCGGCATCCCCGAGCCCTCAGCGAAGGGCGGGTGAGGCTCCACCATCCCTCGAGCCCTCAGCGCCCCCGCGCCCTCAGCGAAGGCCGGGTGAGGAACCATCACCCCCGAGCCCTCAGCGAAAGCCGGGTGAGGCACCGGCACCGCCCGGGTGAGGCACCACCATGCCCCGGGCCCTCAGCGAAGGCCGGGTGAGGCACCACCGTCCCTCGAGCCCTCAGCGCCCCCGAGCCCTCAGCGAAGGGCGGGTGAGGAACCATCAACCCCGAGCCCTCAGCGAAGGGCGGGAGAGGCACCACCGTCCCTCGAGCCCTCAGCGAAGCCCTCAGGCACCGGCACCGCCCGGGTGAGGAACCACCATTCCCCGACCCCTCAGCGAAGGCCGGGTGAGGCACCACCAACCCCCGGGTGAGGCACCGGCACCCCCGAGCCCTCAGCGAAGGGCGGGTGGGGAACCACCATCCCTCGCCGAGCCCTCAGCGAAGGGCGGGTGAGGCACCGATATCCTCCGAGCCTGAGGTTCCACCATCCCCCGAGCCCTCAGCGAAGGGCGGCTGGGGCACCACCATCCCCTCCCCGGCTGAGGCACCCCCATCCCCTCGCCGGGGCCGCCGTACCGCACCACGGCACGGGGACCCCGGGTCATCATCGCCACCCCGGGCCGTGGATCCGGCCCCTTCCCAGCGCTCAGCGCCGCCATCCCCCGTCCCCTCCGCACAGCAGCACCGGCAACCCCTGTGCCCGCGCTGCGCTCCGGGCCGCAGGGCGCTGCGTGCCCGCCTCTCTGCGCGGTCCGGAGCCCCGCGTGTCCCCGCAGAGGACGGGACGAGCCCCCGAGGGCAGCGCGGTGTCCCCGCCGTGTCCCCGCCGTGTCCCCGCCGTGTCCCCGTTACCTGCGCGGCTCCCGCCGCCCTCACGCTCCCGCGCGCTCCCCTCGCCTGGCGGCACCGGCGGCGGCGGCAGCGCCCCGGCCACGCCCCCCCAGAGGCCACGCCCCCCGCGCCATCACGCTCCGCCCACTCCCCGCCCCGCAGCCAATCAGAGCGCGCGGGGCTGGTTGCTAGGTAGATCGGAACCCCCGGCCGCTGTAACCCCGCCGGGGGGCTCTGATTGGCTGGAGGCCCCCGGGGTTGCCGTGGAGACGGGATGCGGACGGGCGGGAGGAGGAGGCGGGCGCTGATTGGCTGGAGCGGCGCCCTCCCCTCGGGGTTGCCATGGAGACGGGATGCGGACGGGCGGGAGGAGGAAGAGGAGGAGGAGGCGCGTCCGGAGGAGGGAGGAGGAAGGTGAGAGGACACGGGGGGACACGGGGGGACACGAGGGGACACGAGAGGACACGGGGGGACACGGGGGGACAGAGAGGACACATCCCAGGGGACACTGAGGGTGCGGAGCGTCGGCACAGGGGGACAAACGCAGCGTGGCGGGGACACAAAACGCGCTGGGACACGGCGGGGGGGTGGCACAGAGGGGACACTTCTGGGACAAGAAGGACCTGGAGGGGCTGGAGCGTGTCCAGGGAAGGGTTTGGAGCACCAGGAGAGGCTGAGGGAGCTGGGAAAGGGGCTCAGCCTGGAGAAAAGGAGGCTCCAGAGGGAATTTTCCCTCTCTGGGATTCCCTGGCAGGAGGGGACAGCCGAGGGGGGGTCGGGATTTCTCCCAGGTAACAGCGACAGGAGGAGAGGGAACGGCCTCAGGCTGCGCCAGGGGAGGCTCAGGTTGGATTTTTGGGTGGTCAGGCATTGGAACAGCTGCCCAGGGAAGCGATGAAATCCCTGGAAACATCCCAAAAACCAGGAGGATGTGGAATTTGGGGCCATTATTTGGACAATGTCTGGATTTGCTGATCTCAGAGGGTTTTCACCAACCTCAACAATTCTGCGATTCCACGGAGGGAGTCTCCAATAACGGGGAAAAAAACAAACTTGGGAAACGCTTGGAAATCACACTGGAATCCACGGACAAGTCCCAGCCTGGCTGGATTAATGATTATTAATTATTGATTATTGATTTCAGCCCCAGGCCCTTCCCAGCCCACCCTCTGCCCTTCCTTGGTGCTGCTGCTTCAAGCCTTCCTCCCATCCCTGAACTCTTAATTTCGAGATAACAATTTACAACCAAAACTCCTCTCCAGCCCCAAATCGAGGTCGATTCGGTTAAAACCAGAACTTTCTCAATTCTAATTCCACGCGGATCGATGGGGTTGGGGAAATGCACCACAAAGGTTTCATTTTTCTACAAATCTGATCCAAAAAAAAAGTCAGGGGGAAAAATAAAAGTGGTTTTGCTTCTGCAGGAGTTGGGTTCAGCAGAGTTTATCCCAGGGCAAGGAAATGATTCCGGTGATTAATGGGATGTGATCATTATCAATTATTGGGTTTCCTTCGATAGAATCATTTATTTTTAAACCGTTTTTAATTCCAATCTGTGCCGGGATCAGCGGGAGCATTCCCAGTCCTTTCCAAGTTCAGTTTTGTGCCTCCGTCATTTCCAAATCTCTCGGATCCTCCCATCCCAACTGTGACCCATCCCCAGGAACTCTGGCAATTTTTGCTCTTTATAAACCCACAAAACTCGGGATTTTTCCCCAAATTTTTGCGCTGATATTTCCCTCACCCCCCCCCTGCTCCTGCATTTCCATTTTATTTTATAAGAATGAAAACAGATTTTTTTTGGGGGGGGGTGTTTTGCATCAAGAATTTTTCCTCTTTCAACATTTCCCCGTTGTCCGTTCAAGGCTCGATCCCTGTTCGCTTCCCCTCGTGGTTTTTGTTTTTGCTGCTGGAATGTTTTGGGATCACCTGAGCCCTGACAAATTCCGAGCTGGAGCAATCCCTGGAATGTTATTTCGGGCAGCCAGTCCTGAGATAATGAGAAGCGAGGCCTGGGCTCAATCCCAGCCCTGCTCAGAATTCCAGGTGTTTCTCCACGAGGCTGGAGCAGCTCTGGATCCAGGCTGGGAGAGCTGGGAATGTTCACCCGGAGAGGAGGACGATCCATGGAGACCTCAGAGATCCTAAAGAAGAGCTGGAGAGGGACTTGGGACAAGGGATGGAGGGACAGGACACAGGGAATGGGATATTGGGATATTGGGAAGGAATTCCTGGCTGTGAGGGTGGTGAGGAGCTGGGATGGAATTCCCAGAGAATTTGTGGCTGCCCCTGGATCCCTGGAAGCGTCCAAGGCCAGGCTGGAGCATCCTGGGATAGCGGGAGGCGTCCAGGTTGGAACTTGATGAGTTTTAAAGGTCCCTTCCCACCCAAACCATTCCAGGAATGATCTCCCAAGCACCAAATCCCAGGTTTTGAGGAATTTCAGGGAATACTGGAATTTCAGATCCAATCCAGGTGGTTTTGTGGCTTGGGAAGTTTTATGGGAATGAGATTCCTCCATGAGACCCTCCAGGATCAGGAAATCCAGCTCCAGATTTTTCCCACATCCTGAAGTTCCAGACTTTTCTCAGATCCTGAAGTTTCAGACTTCTCCCAGGTCCTGAATTTCCAGAGTTTTCCCTCATCCTGAAGTTTTAGAGACTTTTCCCAGATCCTCAAGTTACAGATTTTTCCCAGATCCTGAAGTTTCAAATTCTTTTCCCAGATCCTGAAGTTCCAGACTTTCCCCAGATCCCGATGTTTCAGACTTGTCCCAAATCCTGAAGTTCCAGACTTTTCCCAGATCCTGAAGTTTCAGAATTCTTTTCCCACATCCTGAAGTTTTGGGCTTTTCTCAAATCCTGGAATTTTAGCAGATTTTTCCCAGATCCTGAAGTTTCAAGACTTTTCCCAGATCCCGAAGTTTTGGGCTTTTCCCAGATCCCGACATTTCAGACTTCTCCCCGATCCCAAAGTTTCCAGATTCCAGATCCTGAAGTTTCAGACTTTTCTCAGATCCCAAAGTTTCAGACTTTTCCCAGGTCCTGAAATTTCAGATTCCAGATCCTGAAGTTCCAGACTTTTCCCAGATCCTGAATTTTCAGACTTCTACAAGATCCCAAAGTTTCAGATTTTTCCCAAATCCTGAAGATTCAGACTTCTCCCAGATCCCGAAGTTTTGGGCTTTTCCCAGATCCCGACGTTTCAGACTTCTCCCAGATCCCAAACTTTCCAGATTCCAGATCCTGAAGTTCCAGACTTTTCCCAAATCCCGATGTTTCAGATTTTTCCTAAATCCCGAAGTTCCAGACTTTTCCCAGATCCGGAATTTCAGACTTTTCCCAGATCCCAAAGTTTCAGATTTTTCCCAGATCCTGAAGTTTCCAGATTCCAGGTCCTGAAGTTCCAGACTTTTCCAGATCCTGAAGTTCCAGACTTTTCCAGATCCTGAAGTTTCAGACTTTTCCACAATCCTGAATTTTCAGACAGACATTTCCCAGACCCTGAGCCTCATTTTTGGAACACTTTTGGTGCATTTTCGGTTCATTTCTGCCTTTTTTACGCTTTCCAAACCCTCACCTCTCTCGTTACCACCCCAATCCTTGGCGGATCTTCGGGAACGCGGCCGCTCCAACCCCAAATCCCAACTCCATGACGGAATCTGGGAGCGGGAACCGGGCAGGGAGGTGGCACCACTGGTTTTGTGACTCACGGCCAAAACTGTCCCCGAAAAACAGGACAGGGGAGCCCGGACTTGTTTCTTTTTGGCAGCCGAGATGTTTTTTCTAACCCGGGAATTGAACTTGTGGGGAAACGAACCCGAAACGGGGCCGGGAACGATCCCAAATCCACCCCAAACTCCACCCACGCGGTTCCACAAGGAGGTTTCGGAGTTGTCCACTCGAGGGTGTGAAATCTCTGCGAGTCCTTCGGTTTTTTGGTGGGGAGTTAAAGCTGGGAGGGAAAATTTTGTTATTTAAGGATTTTTAGGCCAAAAAAATTGGAAAAAAAAATGAGGAAAAAATTTAGATTTTTGTAATGAATTTATTTCCTGAAAATGTGACAGGTATTTCATTGTGGGGTTTTTTTGGTTGGTTGGGGGATTTTTTGGGGGGGGTTTTTTTGCATTTTTTGTTGTTTTTTTTGGGGTTTGTTTTGTTTGGGGATTTTTTGGGGTTTTTTGTTTGCATTTTTTGTTGGGTTTTTTGGGGTTTATTTTGTTTTCTTTGGGGGTCTTTTGGGGTTTTTTTGTTTGCATTTCTTGTTGGTTTTTTGGGGGTTTTTTGATTGGTTGGGGGACTTTTTTGGGGTTTTTTTTTGGTTGTTGTTGGTTTTTTTTGGGTTTTTGGGGTTTTTTGGGGATTTTTTGGGGTTTTTTGTTTGCATTTTTTGTTGGGTTTTTTTGGGGTTTTGGGGTTTGTTTTGTTTGGAGGTTTTTGGGGTTTTTTGTTTGCATTTCTTGTTGGTTTTTTGGGTTTTTTTTCGATTGGTTGGGGGACTTTTTTGGGGTTTTTTTTGGTTGTTGTTGGTTTTTTTTGGGTTTTTGGGTTTTTTGGGGGGATTTTTTGGGGTTTTTTGTTTGCATTTTTTGTTGTGTTTTTTGGGGTTTATTTTGGTTTTTTGGGGGATTTTTTGGAACTTTTTTGCATTTTTTGTTGGGTTTTTTGGGGTTTTGGGTTTGTTTTTGTTTGGGGTTTGTTTGGGGTTTTTTGTTTGCATTTTTTGTTGGGTTTTTTTGGGGTTTTGGGGTTTGTTTTGTTTGGGGATTTTTGGGGGTTGTTTGCATTTTTTGTTGGGTTTTTTTGGGTTTTGGGGTTTGTTTTGTTTGGGTTTTTTTGGGGTTTTTTATTTGCATTTTTTTGTTGTTTTTTGGGGGTTTTTTTGGTTGGTTGGGGTATTTTTTGGGGTTTTTTGTTTGCATTTTTTGTTGGGTTTTTTTGGGGTTTTGGGGTTTGTTTTGTTTGGGGTTTTTTTGGGTTTTTTATTTGCATTTTTTGTTGTTTTTTGGGGTTTTTTTGGGGTTGGTTGGGGGATTTTTTTTGGGG
>JAVTVJ010005018.1:0-16068 GCA_034509425.1 Eopsaltria australis | reverse complement strand
CTCACTCACCAGCTCGCCCCAGTGCCGGATGCGGTTCCGTGGCACCCTTTTGACGGCCACCTGCAAGCCAAGGGGAGCAGCGGGCTGAGCTCACCGCCCGCCCTGCCGAACGCCGTCCTCCTTCTCCTCCGCCCTCCTCCTCTTTCGCCCCCTCCTCCTGCGCCCCCTCCTCCTGCGCCCGCCGCCGGCCCCGCCACTCACCGGGGCGCCGTCTGAGAGCCGCGTGGCCGCGAAGACTCTGCCGAAGCCGCCGCGCCCCAGCAGCGAACCCAGCCGGTAGCGCTCCTGCAGGGCCTCCTACGCCCTCCCTGCGGGCGAGACGCAGCTGTCAGCGCTCGGCCCGGGGCCAGCGCCGGCCCCCGAGCGCCCCTCAACCGCCCCGGGCCGGGCATCCCCAGCCGTTCGCTCCTCGGAACGGGGCAGCGGCGGCTCGGGGCCGGCGGCCGCGCTGCTGAGCGGGGGAGCCCGGGCCGGGGAAGCCGCAGCGGAGGCTGCGGGAGCGGCCGCGCCGCGTGTGTCCTCCGCGGGCCCCGGGAGGAGCCAGGGCCGGGGCCGGGGCCGGGGCCGGGGCCGGGGTCGGGGTCGGGGCTGGACCCCGCGTCGAGGCCGGGGCCGGGACAGGCGGAGCCGAAGGGCGGCGATGCTGCCCCAGCCCCAGGCACTGATGCCCGCCCAGCAGCGCCACAGCCAGCACAGCGAGAGCCGGGCGGAGGCGAGACCGCGGCGGGACGCCCGGGGGCAGGGACGGGGCAGCCCCGCCCGGGGCCAGGGGCGGGCCGGGGGCATGGCCCGGCCAGGCAGGGGGAGAAGGTGACGGGGAAGGGCGGGATGGAGCACGAAAGGGAGAGAGGGAGGGGGTGCGGGACACTGGGAGAGGAGGAACAAGAGAAGGGAAACAGAGGGTCTGAAGAGTCGCTGCTGCCGCTGCCGCCGCTGCTGCCGCTGCTGCCACTGCCGCCGCTGCTGCCGCTGAAGCGCCGGGAGCGTTTGTCCGCGTGTCCGTGTGTCCGTTCCCCGCGTGTCCGTTCTCCGTTCCCCCCGCGCGCCCCAGGGCCGAGCCCGCGCACCCCGGGGCAGCATGGGCCGCTGCGCTCCGGGGCCGAGCCGGAGTCACGGAGCATCTCTTCCTCCCGCAGCCACGCCATAAGCACCGTCTCGTTTAGCTTCGCCTTCACTCGATTGTAACTTTTCTTCCTGGCAATCTTGCCCCTTGCCCCTCGTGCTCGCCTGCCCCGGGCCCCATCCCGCCCGCTCGCCCCGCGCTGCGGTCTCTTGCTCACAGGCAAACCCAGCGCTGTCCGCACTTTCCCCTGGAGCAGAGGAAAGTGCTGAACGAGGAGCCAGGCAGCGGCAGGCAGAGGCAGCCCCGCGGGAGGGCTGGGCACAACGTGAGGAGGGAGAAATGCAGCCCCTGCGGGGCAGCGCTGCTCCCCGGCCGCTCGGGCTGGCCAGCAGCAGCGGCGGGGCCGTGCCCGGCCTGTTGCCCTCATCCACAGGGCTCTTCCTGTTTTCTTCTCCGGTTCCAGGTGAAATTCGGAGACTGCCGATAGGAGGATTAAAATCAAAGAATGAAACCACTGCTTTTGCCCAGTTTGGCTGCCAGTGCAATAGAGCAGCTCAGCTCTCAGCTGTCTGCCTCCTCCCTGCCAATGCAGCACTGTCAGCCTGCAGCAAAGGCCCTTTCTACAAACAAACTGCTGGCTGCTTTATTTCTCCTGCTGTTCATTGGCACAGCTAGAAAACCCAACTGCTTTGGATCCTGAGTCTGTCAGAACAGGTTCACTTTGCCGTGTGAAGCCAAGACACAGAGTCTTGACCCCTGCACCATGTCCTAGGAATGACCTTTGTTGCTGCTGGGATTGTCCCTGCTGAGGGGGAAGCATCATGGGAGCACATGCCCTGTCCCTAGAACCCATAGCCGACCAGTTCTTCCCTCAGGCTGAGCTTTCCAGCCGCGCCCTGAAGTCAATCAAGTGCTTTCCCAGAGCCTTCCATGGTTGCCAACCACCCCTCCAGGCGTGGCTCACAGGGGCACAGAACCTTGTTCAAGGTCAGGAGAGCAGAAAAAATGACAAGAGATGCCCAATTCAGAGCTCTCTTTAAAAACCTGGAAAATCAAAATCAATTGAACCCTGAAGCCCAGCTGTGGGCCCTGGAATCTCAGATGCAAGGGAAATCTGGAGCGGCTTTTTACAAGGACTGTCACTGAAGAGCTAACAAATGGATGTAACAAATTACTTGGCTTTCTGAGAGGCTTCAATTTGTTTAGTTTTTTATCCTTGAACTGCTGAATTTGACTTTGTCTTTGCCTGCTCTTGCACTCAAGGAGCCTCATTTCACCAGGCAGGAAGGCAAAGCTCATTGGTGGCCCTGGCTGGTGCTGTCCATGCAGCATTTGCAGCATTTCCATCCCTGCCATGGCCTCTCCCCTCAGGGTCCCCAGCAGAGCTGCTGCAGCAGCAGACAGAAGCTGCAGATGGAACTGCTGCCCAGCCCAGCCTGAGCTGCACAAGGATCCT
This sequence comes from Eopsaltria australis, assembly GCA_034509425.1. Taxonomy (NCBI): domain Eukaryota; kingdom Metazoa; phylum Chordata; class Aves; order Passeriformes; family Petroicidae; genus Eopsaltria; species Eopsaltria australis. The sequence continues at coordinate 13,549 of JAVTVJ010005018.1, read as the reverse complement.
GCTGACAGGAGCCCCAAGATTCCCTGCCAGGGGCCCTGCAAACACTTCCCCATCTGTTCTGTCTGCCCCATGCAGACACTGCAGGGAACATCCTGCCTCTGCCTTGGGGCAAGGCCAGGACCCCAAATTCACACTCAAAATGCCGGATTCTGGCCCCTTCCTGCATCTGCTGACATGGGGCTACAGCATTATCCAGAGAAACTCACTCGACTTCACACTCCAGCGTGCAAAGCCAGCCCTTGGACAGTGCCTTTCTAAGGACCACAAGGAAGAGGCCAAATTGGATTCATTTTCAACGGTTCCCCTTCATTCTCTGTGGTCGATTCTTCTGTTCCATGCCTTGAAACACATCTTCAATGAGACTGCAAGTGATGGCTCTGAAGCCTGCAGGAAGAGAACAAAACCAAACCTGCCAAATTTCCGAATGAAAGCTGAAAGACATAATACATAGTGAATGTGTTTTTCTCTTCCAAACCTTTTTCAGGTAAACATAACATGTACAAGATATGGCCAATTCACACTGTCTGGGTTTCCTAAAAACGGGCAAGCAGGGGTTATTTTTTGAGGAGAGGTTAATTCTACTACCAAATTAACTAGCTGAAGTTGAAGATAAATTGAACTTAGCATTTCAAACCTGTCCGTGGTGCCCGCACAGGGTCTTTGCTGGCTTCTCGTGGTCCCCGAGGAGCAACTGGAGAGCAAGAGCTGGCCCGGAGGAGGCAGGACCCGTGGGTGCAGTGGAGATGCAGCACTTGAGGACAGCTTTTTGGTGTGCTTGTTGGGAGTTTTTGAAGAACTGTGTTAAACCTCAGCTCCCTTGCGAGTTTCCCTTTTTGCCGGTGTGCTTCAGGTGCCCGGAGCAATGTGAGGGGGAGTGGGCCCAGGCTGGCCGAGAGCTGAACCCTAGCAGAGCCCTGGCAGGGGCCAGAGCAGCCTGAGCACCCCCAGAGCCCGGCTGGAAGGAGGCACTTGCAGCAGACGGTGGCAGCAGCCCGGCCCTGGGTGCCTCTTCCTGGGCCAGGACTCATCACCCATGGCAGAGCCCAGCTGGGTGTGGCTGCTGCCGAGGGAATGGTGGCCGAGCTGTGGAATGCGCAGCCTGGGGGGATTGGCCATGCAGAGTCTCCGCAGGAGCAGAGCGGGGAGAACAGTGCAGTGCTGCTGGCTCCTCTGAGGATGCCTGCCCTTCTGCCAGTGCTCCTGTGGCTGCTGGGGCAGCTGGGAGAGCTGCAGCCCTGTGGGCAGAGAGGCAGAGAGCCGGGCTGCTCCACAGGCTCCTGCACGTCCTTTAAATAACAGAGCAACCGAAAAATCTTAACAGTGGGTGAGCAGCTCCAGCTCAGAAACATGTTTTTGTTTCTAAGGATAGATTAGTACTGAAGAAATAAATGAAACAGATTTCATTTGTAATTCAGATGTATTTCATCCTTTCCCAAGGGTTTGGTCCCCTTCCTGCAGGGTAATTTCCTTTACTCACCCACTTTCTAATGGTTAGGAGGAATTAAGCTCACCAAAAAAGGCAACAGCTCCTGTTTCAAATGGAAGCAGCCACTGCTCCATGGATCCTGAAACGCCCCCAGGCACGTGTGTGCATTTGAAGGCTGAGCGGGTGTTGGGGACAGAGATCTCACACTCCTCCTAAGGCTGTGAGAAACCCAGAAGTGGCAAAGTATCATTCCAGGTCAACTCCTACTGAAAATCCATTCCCCCACTGCCTCAAAATGGGCAGGCAGGGCTGGGCTCTGGCAGGGTTCAGTTTTGAGTGCCTTGTGCTCCCTGGCATGGAAGTGATCGTAGGACCTCTGGTGCTGATTGATTGATTGATTGATTGGGGTATGGCTGCTGAAGGAGGAGGGGGAATCTCGGGAGCCAGGAAAGTCTCTTCTTTCTCCTTTCTCTCTGCAGAGCCCCCTCTTCCAAGAGAAATGCCTGTGCTGGCTTTACATGGGAGCCCTTCCCTCAGCCCCGTGTCTGAGCCACTGTGTGCTCAGAGGAGCCAATCCCGGAGGAGTCCCAATATCAGTCACCACACGGTCCCCACACAGCAGCAGAAAGCACTGCTTGGAGGGGGGCTGGTGATCTGTGAACCGTCCTGATTCCATCCACCCCACTCCTCTCAGACAGAGATACCAAAAGGGTCCCAGCAAACCCGCAGTGCTCTAGCAGATCCCAGGAGCACTCAGTGCTGCTGGATGACCTCGTTGGTGAGGATCCCTGGCTGGTGATGGAATGTGGGGATGGAGGCCCTTCACAGGAGGTTGTTTGAGACACGCGTGGGGCTGCAGGAGAGATGGCAGCTGTCGGTCAGGAGGGCAGGGACCCCGCTTGTGAGTCCTTTGGCTTGGACACCCTCACCCACAAGATGTGCAAGAAGTCACACAAGGCTTTGGCACTCTCAGCCTTCTTTTCCCCGAGTTCCTGGTTTCTGTAGATTTCCAGTAGAGAACCGTGCTTGCTTTTAGAACTAGAACAAAGATGCCAGATGGAACAAGCCTTGCTGGTTTTAGTCAGAAGCATCAGTGACCTAAGGTGATGTTTGCTTTGGTTTGGTCACATCTTTGTTCCTTCTCAGTGTTCAGGCTTGCCTGTGGGGTGTCCTGGTTTGCTGCATTTTCTGAGTTCCTCTTGGCTCCTTTGAGCAATGGGCTGTGCCCTGGGAGGATTCTTTGTGCTCCTTGGTGACACAGGAGAACCTTGCAGGCGGTTTTTGCGGGAGCTGCTGCTGTGATGTCACAGGAACGTTGCCGCGTCCTTGCGGTGTTCCCGTTGCTGTGGGGCACAGAGGCCTCAGTGTCAGAGCAGCTCTGGGCGCCTGCTCACTGCCAGAGGATCCTCCTGCCCGAGGCATTGTCAGCTGCCAGCCCAGCCCCTGACGGGTGTCCTGGTGTCCTTGCAGGGGGACAGTCTGCAGACGTGTGCAGCACGGCCAAAATCATCCAGCAAGTGGCTGCTGCACTTTGCACTCTGTACTCTGTGGCTTCTGATGGGTATTTTTTAACCCAGCTGGCACGTAAGTGGAGGTTTTCCCCAGGTGCAGCATACATGGCTTTGCGATTGCTTTGTGCTTGATATTCTTCCTTTGGAAGGGAGTTGATTTTGAAACAACATTGCCTTTAAGATGCCATTTCTTTGTGAGAGTTCCTGTCAAGAGCTTCTTAAAAAAGGGGGTGTCTGCAGCCAGCAGGGCGTGCACAGCATTTGCAGTGTAGCCTGGGGAGTTCTGTTCCCCCAAGAGGAGAGTCTGTGGCAGTGGAGCCTGGACCTCCCTCTGTTTGCTGCTCCAGGCAAAAACTGGACACAGCCCAGTATTTTGTGCTGTTCTCTTGCTCGCTGTGTGAAAGGACTGTGGCTCCAGGAGCGATGTTGTGAAAGCAAAATGCTCTCTCCTGCCGTTGATTTGTTGTGTGGGATTTTCCACCACAGGCAGTTTTTCCTTACAGCATCTGGTTCATGTTCCCTCTCCCGCTGCAGGTCACGTCACACGTGGATACTGAGAAGCTCCTCCCTTGTGGAGGGGAAAGGAACCTTTGGTGTTCAGAGTTGTGGAGCAAGTTTTGAGCTTGGCCTGTTGCAGCCAAGGGAGCAAAGCCTTGGAGGCTGAAAGAAAGTTCCTGTCAGTGTCCTTGCAGCAGCAGAAGCAAAGGGATCCCTGACTGTTTTCTCCTGTTCTGTTTAAGAGCTTTGGAACACAGCAGAAACAAACCCCTTTCCCATACAGAATATGGCTTTTCAGCATCCTTCAAGCTGAGTGAGTGAATTTGGGTTGGACGAGTGGGGCCCTCTGGTGCCACTGCCACCCAGGAATTGACAGTGCATGGATGGCAAACCCTCCTCAGGGTGCAAAAGGTCCTGTGCATAAATGGGACCAAGAGCTTGATCCACTCCTGCCTCAAAAGCCAGCAGCTTTAGGGCCTCTTCAGGGAGCGGTGCCCAGAACCAAGAAGCTCTTTTCTTGCTTAAGTTGTATAAGGGTTGGGCTATGATGGAAAAATCAGGAGTGTGTCTCCTCCAAAACCCCAGTAATCCTAAAGCATGCTGGAGCTCCTTTGTGCTTCCAGGAATTTTCATGTGTCCCAGGCTAGCTGGTGTGTCAGGGGGAATGTCCAGAGCTCCTCCCCTGCACCATGTATTCTAAGCCCTGCATTTCCTTGCCATGCCTGACCCATCCCATCCCATCCCATCCCATCCCATCCCATCCCATCCCATCCCATCCCATCCCTTGCCCTGAGTTGCTGCACCTTCCTTGCTCTGCCTTGCCTTCTACTGCCTACACCCACCTTACCTCGCCTTGCAGACCCATCCCCTGCCTTGCCTATCCCTACCCCTCCCCTGCCTTGCCTTCCCTTGCTCACCTCTCGCTTCTTTTCCCTTGCAGACGCTCCCTCTCTCTGCCCCCACTGACTTCCCTTGTCTTGCCCACTCCTTGCTCTCCTTGCCTGCTCTCCCCGTCTCTGGCCTGACCTTGCCTTTGTCTCCTTGCCTTGCCTGGCATAACCCTGCCTTGTCGTGCCTTGTGCACACCTCCCTTGCCTTGCCTTGCCTACTCCTCCCTTGCCTTGACTTCTTTGCCTGGCCCTGCCTGCCCCTTGCTTACCTTTCCTTGCACTGCCTCCCCCTCCCCTGCTTTGCCTGCCCCTGCCTTGCCTTGCCTTGCCCTGCCTTGCCTTGCCTTGCCTTGCCTTGCCTTGCCTGCCCCTCCTTTCCTCCCGTGGGTAACTGTGAAAGTTGCATTGCCTTGTTCCTGGAGTTCCCAGTGGCATTGGTGAGTTGGGATGGTGAGGCAGCTGATGGGCTGTGTCCTGCTTCCAGATTTATCTCTGCTGTTGCTAAACTGCCTCTTTCCCTTGCTTGCCATCAGACATCTCCTTTTTCGGGGATGTGCCTTTCTCCTTCAGGCTGTGCAAATTCTAAGAACTGTTTGGCCTCAAAGGAATGTCTCTCCATGTGATTCTGTCTTCCTTTACAAGTCACCTGGGAACAAAACTCAACTGTAGTCGTTTCCATGAGGTGATTTAGCTGTGCACATTGATCTCCATGCCACTGTTTTCTTCTTGGAGCTACCTTGTCCTTGAGGAACTGTGGCTGGTTATGGAATACTGGACGGAGGCATTTTAGAGGATGTTGTGGCTGAAGGAGAGGTGGCAGCTGTCAGTCAGGAGGTGAGGGATCCCTCTGGTGCTTCCCATGCCCTGGACACGCTGGTCCTGGTAAACAGGTGATAAGAATAAAAGAACCCCCCCCCTAATCTGTCTTCCCTTAGAAAGATGCTGCTCTGATGGTGTTGGACAGCAGCTCTTCCTCTTGGCTGCACCGTGTCCTGCCATTCCTCACCATTTCCTGAGACAGGAAATCTCTTGGAGCCATTCTCCTTTCTTTGTGTGATGGATTCAAGTCTTTAATTGTGACCCTCATATTTCTTTTTCCTCTATCAGAGCCTGCAGGCCCTGGATTTCCATCATGCCACCAGGTCATCCACAGGGACATAAAAAGCTCCAGCATCCTTCTGGGCATGGACGCATCTGTCAGGTTGGCTGGGTGGTTATGGTCAGGGCCGTATTGGGTCTGACTGGGGTAAAGCTCACAGCCCTTACAGTGCTGGGCTTTGCTTTGGTAGCTGGTGTTGATAACAGGGCAGTGTTTTGGCTACTGCCAAGCTGTGCTGTCCCTCTGACATTCCTTCCCCCACCCAAGGGGATGGGGGTGGGCAAGATTCATTGTGACACGCTCTGGGCTCTCTTGTGACACTAGCAGCTCAATTGGGACACAATGGTGTTTCTATGATGACAGTAGAGTGGCTCTATTGTGACAATAGTCGCTCTATTGTGACACTAACGTGGTTCTATGGTGACACCATGGTGGCTCTATTGTGACATAAAGGAGCAGTATTGTGACACCCTTGATGCAATATTATGACCCAAGTGGCTCTGTTGTGACACAACAGTGTTTCTCTTTTGACAGTCTAGTGGCTCTATTGTTTCAGTGGCGGCACTATTGTGACACAATAGTGGCTGTATTGTGGCAGTATAATGGCTATCTAATTGTTGCACTAGTTGCTCTTTTGTGCCACTAGAGTTGCTTGATTGTGACACAGTAGTGGCTGTATTGTGACACAATATTGGCTCTATTTTGACACCATTGTAGCTGAATTGTGACATTAGAGTAACTCTATTGTTACACTAGCGGCACTATTGTGGCACAGTGGTGGCTGCATTGTGCAGCTTCAGTACCTCTATTGTGACACTAGTGGCAAACTTGTGACATTAGAGTGGCTCTGTTGAGAGATTACAGAGGCTCCCTTGTGACACTATAGCTGCTGTATTGTGACACGCTAGTTGCTCCCTTGTGACTATAGAGTGACACAACTGTGACCCTCTAGTAGCTCTATTGTGACACAATTGTGACTCTCTACTGTGGCACTATAGATGTTTCATTGTGATACAATAATGACTTTCTCGTGACACGAGAGTGGATGTACTGTGACACTATAGAGGAGCTATTGTGACAGTATAGTGGCTCTATTGTGAGCCTAGAGTGGCCCTATTGTGACACAATAACGGCTCTGCTGGGACACTCGGGTGGAACTGTTGTGACACTAGTGATTCCATTATGATACTCTAGTAGATCTAGAGTGATATTAGAGTGGCTCTATTGTGACACTCTCTGGGCTCTCTTGTGACACTCTCTAGGCTCTCTTGTGACACTAGCGGGTCAATTGTGACACAACGGTGTTTCTATGATGACAGTAGAGTGGCTCTATTGTGACACAATTGTTTCTCTATTGTTGCACTATAATTGCTCTCTTGTGACACTAGAATCACTCCATTGGGACCCCATAGTGGCTCTATTATGAGCCTAGAGTGGCTCGATTTTGACACAATAATGGCTCTGCTGGGACACTCTAGGTGAACTGTTGCGACACGAGTGACTCTATTTTGATGCTATAGTGGTTTGACAGCGATATTAAAGAGGCTCTCTTACGTCACTCTAGGGGCCCCATTGTGACACTCTCTGGGCTCTCTTGTGACACTAGCGGCTCAATTGTGACACAACGGTGTTTCTGACAATAGAGTGGCTCTATTGTGACACTAGTCGCTCTATTGTGACACTAACGTGGCTCTATGGTGACACCATGGTGGCTCTATGGTGACATAAAGGAGCGGTATTGTGACACCGCATGGGCCCTTTTTTGACCCTAGCGGCTCTGTTGAGACACAACAGTGTTTCTCTTTTGACAGTCTAGTGGCTCTATTGTTTCAGTGGCGGCACTGTTGTGACACAATAGTGGCTGTATTGTGGCAGTATAATGGCGGTCTAATTGTTAGACTAATGGCTCTATTGTGACCCTGGAGTTGCTTGATTGTGACACAATAGTGGCTGTATTGTGACACAATAGTGGACGCACTGTGGCTCTATGATGGCATGATAGTGGCTCTATGTGGACATGATTTTGCCTGTATTGTGACACCATAGTGGCTGTATTGTGACACCATTGTAGCTGTATTGTGACATTAGAGTGGCTCTATGGTGACAGTGGCGGCACGATTGTGGCACAATGGTGAATACATTGTAAAGCTAGAGTAGCTCTATTGTGACACTAGTGGCTCACTTGTGACATTAGAGTGGCTCTCTTGCGAGATTACAGTGGCTCACTTGTGACACTACAGCATCTCTATTGTGACACTCTAGCTGCTGTATTGTGACACTCTAGTTGCTCTCTTGTGCCAATAGAGTGACTCCATTGTGACCGTCTAGTGGCTCTATTGTGACACAATAGTGGATCTATTAGGACACAATAGTGGCTCTACTGGGGCACTATAATTGTTTCACTGTGACACAAGAATGGCTTTCTTGTGACACTAGAGTGGATGTAGTGTGACAATACAGTGGCAGTATTGTGACACTCTAGTGGTGCTATGGGGACAGTATAGTGGCTCTATTGTGAGCCTAGAGCGGCCCTATTGTGACACAATAATGGCTCTGCAGGGACACTCCAGTGGAACTGTTGTGACACTAGGGACTCTATTGTGATTCTCTAGTGTTCTAGAGTGATATTAGAGTGGCTCTAATGCGACACTCTCTGGGCTCCATTGTGACACTCTCTGGGCTCTCTTGTGACACTAGCGGCTCAATTGGGACACAACGGTGTTTCTATGATGACAGTAGAGTGGCTCTATTGTGACACTAGTCGCTCTACTTTGACACTAACGTGGTTCTATTGTGACACCATGGTGGCTCCATTGTGACATAAAGGAGCTCTATTGTGACACCCTTGATGCACTATTATGACGCAAGTGGCTCTGTTGTGACACAACAGTGTTTCTCTTTTGACAGTCTAGTGGCTCTATTGTTTCCGTGGCGGCACTATTGTGACACATTGGTAGCTTTATTGTGGCAGTATAATGGCTATCTAATTGTTGCACTAGTGGCTCTTTTGTGCCACTAGAGTTGCTTGATTGTGACACAGTAGTGGCTGTTTTGTGACACAATATTGGCTCTATTTTGACACCATTGTAGCTGAATTGTGACATTCGAGTGGCTCTATTGTTACACTAGCGGCACTATTGTGGCACAGTGGTGGCTGCATTGTGCAGCTTCAGTACCTCTATTGTGACACTAGTGGCTCCCTTGTGACACTATAGCTGCTGTATTGTGACACGCTAGTTGCTCTCTTGTGACTATAGAGTGACTCCATTGTGACCCTCTAGTGGCTCTATTGTGACGCAATTGTGACTCTCTACTGTGGCACTATAGATGTTTCATTGTGATACAATAACGACTTTCTCGTGACACTAGAGTGGATGTACTGTGACACTATAGAGAAGCTATTGTGACAGTATAGTGGCTCTATTGTGAGCCTAGAGTGGCCCTATTGTGACACAATAATGGCTCTGCTGGGACACTCGGGTGGAACTGTTGTGACACTGGTGTATCCATTATGATACTCTAGTAGTTCGACAGTGATATTAGAGTGGCTCTATTGGGACACTCTCTGGGCTCCATTGTGACACTCTCTGGGCTCTCTTGTGACACTAGTGGCTCAATTGGGACACAACGGTGTTTCTATGATGACAGTAGAGTTGCTCTACTGTGACAGTTGTCGCTCTATTGTGACACTAACATGGCTCTATTGTGACACCATGGTGGCTCTATTGTGACATAAAGGTGCTCTATTGTGACACCCTTGATGCACTATTATGACCCTAGCGGCTCTGTTGTGACACAACAGTGTTTGTCTTTTGACAGTCTAGTGGCTCTATTGTTTCAGTGGCGGCACTATTGTGACACAATAGTGGCTGTATTGTGGCAGTATAATGGCTATCTAATTGTTGCACTAGTGGCTCTTTTGTGCCACTAGAGTTGCTTTCTTGTGACACAATAGTGGCTGTATTGTGACGCAATATTGGCTGTATTTTGACACCATTGTAGCTGAATTGTGACATTAGAGTGGCTCTATTGTTACACTAGCGGCACTATTGTGGCACAGTGGTGGCTGCATTGTGGAGCTTCAGTACCACTATTGTGACACTAGTGGCTCACTTGTGACATTAGAGTGGCTCTCTTGTGAGAATACAGTGGCTCCCTTGTGACACTATAGCTGCTGTATTGTGACACGCTAGTTGCTCTCTTGTGACTATAGAGTGACTCCATTGTGGCCCTCTAGTGGCTCTATTGTGACACAATTGTGACTCTCTACTGTGGCACTATAGGTGTTTCATTGTGATACAATAATGACTTTCTCGTGACACTAGAGTGGATGAACTGTGACACTAAAGAGGAGCTATTGTGACAGTATAGTGGCTCTATTGTGAGCCTAGAGTGGCCCTATTGTGACACAATAATGGCTCTGCTGGGACACTCCAGTGGAACTGTTGTGACACAAGTGATTCCATTATGATACTCTAGTAGTTCGACAGTGATATTAGAGTGGCTCTATTGGGACACCCTCTGGGCTCCATTGTGACACTCTCTGGGCTCTCTTGTGACACTAGCGGCTCAATTGGGACACAACGGTGTTTCTATGATTACAGTAGAGTGGCTCTATTGTGACACAATAGTTGCTCTATTGTTACACTATAATTGCTCTCTTGTGACACTAGAATCACTCCATTGTGACCCCATAGTGGCTCTATTGTGAGCCTAGAGTGGCTCTATTGTGACACTATAATGGCTCTGCTGGGACACTCTAGTGGAACTGTTGCGACACGAGTGACTCTATTTTGATGCTATAGTGGTTTGACAGTGATATTAAAGTGGCTCTCTTACGTCACTCTAGGGGCCCCATTGTGACACTCTCTGGGCTCTCTTGTGACACTAGCGGCTCAATTGGGACACAACGGTGTTTCTGACAGTAGAGTGGCTCTATTGTGACACTAGTAGCTCTATTGTGATACTAACATGGCTCTATGGTGACACCCTGGTGGCTCTATTGTGACATAAAGGAGCGGTATTGTGACACCGCATGGGCCCTATTATGACCCTAGCGGCTCTGTTGAGACACAACAGTGTTTCTCTTTTGACAGTCTAGTGGCTCTATTGTTTCAGTGGCGGCACTGTTGTGACACAATAGTGGCTGTATTGTGGCAGTATAATGGCGGTCTAATTGTTAGACTAATGGCTCTATTGTGACACTGGAGTTGCTTTCTTGTGACACAATAGTGGCTGTATTGTGACACAATAGTGGACGCACTGTGACCCTAGAGTGGCTCTATGATGGCATGATAGTGGCTCTATGTGGACATGATTTTGCCTGTATTGTGACACCATAGTGGCTGTATTGTGACATTAGAGTGGCTCTATGGTGACACAAGCGGCTCTATTGTAAAATTACCGTGGCTGACTTGTGATATTACAGTGTCTATTGTGACCCTATAGCTGCTGTATTCTGACATAATAGTTTCTCTATTGTTACACTATAGGTGCTCTTGTGACACTAGAATCACTCCATTGTGACCCCATAGTGGCTCTATTGTGAGCCTAGAGTGGCCCTATTGTGACACAATAATGGCTCTGCTGGGACACTCGGGTGGAACTGTTGTGACACTTGTGATTCCATTATGATACTCTAGTAGTTCGACAGTGATATTAGAGTGGCTCTATTGGGACACCCTCTGGGCTCCATTGTGACACTCTCTGGGCTCTCTTGTGACACCAGTGGCTCAATTGTGACACAACGGTGTTTCTATGATGACAGTAGAGTGGCTCTATTGTGACACTAGTCGCTCTATTGTGACACTAACGTGGTTCTATGGTGACACCATGGTGGCTCTATTGTGACATAAAGGAGCGGTATTGTGACACCGCATGGGCCCTATTATGACGCTAGCAGCTCTGTTGTGACACAACAGTGTTTGTCTTTTGACAGTCTAGTGGCTCTATTGTTTCAGTGGCGGCAATGTAGTGACACAATAGTGGCCGTATTGTAGCAGTATAATGGCAGTCTAATTGTTAGACTAATGGCTCTATTGTGACACTGGAGTTGCTTGATTGTGACACAATAGTGGCTGTATTGTGACACAATAGTGGATGTACTGTGACCCTAGAGTGGCTCTTTGATGGCATGATAGTGGCTCTATGTGGACATGATTTTGCCTGTATTGTGACACCATAGTGGCTGTATTGTGACACCATTGTAGCTGTATTGTGACATTAGAGTGGCTCTATGGTGACAGTAGCGGCACGATTGTGGCACAATGGTGGCTACATTGTAAAGCTAGAGTAGCTCTATTGTGACACTAGTGGCTCTCTTGTGACATTAGAGTGGCTCTCTTGTGAGATTACAGTGGCTCACTTGTGACACTACAGCATCTCTATTGTGACACTCTAGCTGCTGTATTGTGACACTCTAGTTGCTCTCTTGTGCCAATAGAGTGACTCCATTGTGACCGTCTAGTGGCTCTATTGTGACACAATAGTGGATCTATTAGGACACAATAGTGGCTCTACTGGGGCACTAGAATAGTTTCATTGTGACACAAGAATGGCTTTCTTGTGACACTAGAGTGGATGTAGTGTGACACTACACTGGCAGTATTGTGACACTCTAGTGGTGCTATGGGGACAGTATAGTGGCTCTATTGTGAGCCGAGAGCGGCCCTATTGTGACACAATAATGGCTCTGCTGGGGCACTCTAGTGGAACTGTTGTGACACTAGGGACTCTATTGTGATACTCTAGTGTTCTAGAGTGATATTAGAGTGGCTCTACTGCGACACTCTCTGGGCTCCATTGTGACACTCTCTGGGCTCTCTTGTGACACTAGCGGCTCAATTGTGTCACAATGGTGTTTCTATGATGACAGTAGAGTGGCTCTATTGTGACACTAGTCGCTCTACTGTGACACTAACGTGGTTCTATTGTGACACCATGGTGGCTCTATTGTGACATAAAGGAGCTCTATTGTGACACCCTTGATGCACTATTATGACCCAAGTGGCTCTGTTGTGACAAAACAATGTTTCTCTTTTGACAGTCTAATAACTCTATTGTTTCAGTGGCGGCACTATTGTGACACCATAGTGGCTGTATTGTGGCAGTATAATGGCTATCTAATTGTTGCACTAGTGGCACTTTCGTGCCCCTAGAGTTTCTTTCTTGTGACACAATAGTGGCTGTATTGTGACACAATATTGGCTTTATTTTGACACCATTGTAGCTTAATTGTGACGTTAGAGTAACTCTGTTGTTACACTAGCAGCACTATTGTGGCACAGTGGTGGCTGCATTGTGCAGCTTCAGTACCTCTATTGTGACACTAGTGTCTCACTTGTGACATTAGAGTGGCTCTCTTGTGAGAATACAGTGGCTCCCTTGTGACACTATAGCTGCTGTATTGTGACACTCTAGTTGCTCCCTTGTGACTATAGAGTGACTCCATTGTGACCCTCTAGTGGCTCTATTGTGACACAATTGTGACTCTCCACTGTGGCACTATAGATGTTTCATTGTGATACAAAAATGACTTTCTCGTGACACTAGAGTGGATGTACTGTGACAATATAGAGTAGCTATTGTGACAGTATAGTAGCTCTATTGTGAGCCTAGAGTGGCCCTATTGTGACACAATAATGGCTCTGCTGGGACACTCGGGTGGAACTGTTGTGACACTAGTGATTCCATTATGATACTCTAGTAGTTCGACAGTGATATTAGAGTGGCTCTATTGGGACACTCTCTGGGCTCCATTGTGACACTCTCTGGGCTCTCTTGTGACACTAGCAGCTCAATTGGGACACAATGGTGTTTCTATGATGAGAGTAGAGTGGCTCTATTGAGACACTAGTCGCTCTACTGTGACACTAACGTGGTTCTATTGTGACACCATGGTGGCTCTATTGTGACATAAAGGAGCGGTATTGTGACACCCTTGATGCACTATTATGACCCAAGTGGCTCTGTTGTGACACAACAGTGTTTCTCATTTGACAGTCTAGTGGCTCTATTGTTTCAGTGGCGGCACTGTTGTGACACAATAGTGGCTGTATTGTGACAGTACAATGGCTATCTAATTGTTGCACTAGTGGCTCTATTGTGCCACTAGAGTTGCTTGATT
>JAVTVJ010005016.1:0-53855 GCA_034509425.1 Eopsaltria australis | reverse complement strand
TTTTATGGGATTTTTGGGTGCTTTTTTAGGAATTTTGGGTTTGTTTTTTTTTAATTTTTCCAGGATTTCTGTGGGATTTTTCTGGGATTTCTGTGGGATTTTATGGTTTTTTTTGGGAGAATTTTGGGGTTGTGTTTTTTAAAATTTTTCTGGGATTTCTATGGGATTTTTAGGGGATTCCTGTGGGATTTCAGTGGGATTTCTTTCGGATTTTTATGGGATTTTTATGGGATTTTTGGGTGCTTTTTTAGGAATTTTGGGTTTGTGTTTTTTTAAATTTTTCTGGGATTTCTGTGGGATTCATGTGGGATTTCTGTGGGATTTTATGGGATTTCTGTGGGATTTTAATGGAATTTTTATGGTGTTTTTATGGGATTTTTATGGGATTTTTGGGTGCTTTTTTAGGAATTTTGGGTTTGTTTTTCTTAAATTTTTGCAGGATTTCTGTGGGATTTTTATGGGATTTTTGTGGGATTTTTATGGGATTTTTAGGGGATTTTTGGGTGGTTTTTTAGGAATTTTGGGTTTGTTTGTTTTTTTAATTTTTCCAGGATTTCTGTGGGATTTTTGTGGGATTTGTGTGGGATTTTTTAATGGGATTTCTGTGGGATTTTGATGGGATTTCTGTGGGATTTTGATGGGATTTCTGTGGGATTTTTATGGGATTTCTGTGGGATTTGAATGGGATTTTTAGGGGATTTTTAGGGGATTTTTGGGTGGTTTTTTAGGAATTTTGGGTTTGGTTTTTTTTTTAATTTTTCCAGGAATTCTGTGGGATTTTGATGGGATTTCTGTGGGATTTTTTATGGGATTTCTGTGGGATTTTGATGGGATTTCTGTGGGATTTTTATGGGATTTTTATGGGATTTTTATGGGATTTCTGTGGGATTTTTGGGTGGTTTTTTAGGAATTTTGGGTTTGTTTTTTTTTAATTTTTCCAGGATTTCTGTGGGATTTTTATGGGATTTTTATGGGGTTTTTGTGGGATTTTTATGGGATTTTTGGGTGCTTTTTAAGGAATTTTGGGTTTGTTTTTTTTTTAAATTTTTCCAGGATTTCTGTGGGATTTTTATGGGATTTCTGTGGGATTTTTATGGGATTTTTGGGTGCTTTTTTAGGGATTTTGGGTTTGTTTTTTTTTAAAATTTTTCCAGGATTTCTGTGGGATTTTTATGGGATTTTTCTGGGATTTCTGTGGGATTTTATGGTTTTTTTTGGGAGAATTTTGGGGCTGTGTTTTTTAAAATTTTTCTGGGATTTCTATGGGATTTTTAGGGGATTCCTGTGGGATTTCAGTGGGATTTCTTTCGGATTTTTATGGGATTTTTATGGGATTTTTGGGTGCTTTTTTAGGAATTTTGGGTTTGTTTTTTTTTTTAATTTTTCCAGGATTTCTGTGGGATTTTTATGGGATTTCAGTGGAATTTTAGGCGTTTTTTAAGGAATTTCGGGTTGGTTTTTTTTCTAATTTCCACGGGATTTCTCTGGGATTTTTCTGGGGCGATTCCAGCGGGATTCCCATGGGATTTTTGGGATTTTCCGTGGATTCCGCCAGGTTTCCGTGGGGTTCCAGTGCAGCAGCATGCTCACGGCCCTGCCCAGCGCCTTCCTGGACCGGCTCCTGTCGACCGCGCTCCTCGGCGATCCCGAAATCCGCATCTTCGTCCTGGAAATCCTCAGCAGCTTCATCGACCGCCACGGCAACCGCCAGCGCCTCTGCCCCGCCGCGTACGGCCCGGAGGGACGGGAATGGGGAGATGGGAATCGGGGATTTGGGATGGGGCTGGATTTTCTGGGGTTTTTCTGGGATTTTCTGGGATTTTTCTGGGATTTTTCTGGGATTTTCTGGGATTTTTCTGGGATTTTTCTGGGATTTTCTAGGATTTTTCTGTATTTTTAAAAGGATTGTTCTGGGATTTTCTGGGATTTTTCTGGAATTCTTAAAGGATTTTCTGGGATTTTTCTGGAGTTTTCTGGAATTTTTCTGTGATTTTAAAAGAGTTTTTCTGGGCCTTTTCTGGGATTTTTCTGGGATTTTAAAAGGATTTTTCCAGGATTTTCTGGGATTTTTTTGCGATTTTTTGGGGATTTTCTATAATTTTTCTGGGATTTAAAAAGGATTTTCCCAGGATTTTCTGGGATTTTCTGGAATTTTTCTGGGATTTTAAAAGGATTTTTCCAGGATTTTCTGGGATTTTCTGGGGATTTTTCTAGAATTTTTCCAGGATTTAAAAAGGATTTTCCCAGGATTTTTCAGGGATTTTTTTAGAATTTTTCTGCGATTTTCTGGGATTTTTCTCGGATTGTTTTAGGATTTTTCTGGGATTTTAAAAGGATTTTCCCAGGATTTTCTGGGGTTTCCCTGGGATTTTTCTCAGATTTTTTTAGGATTTTTCTGGGATTTTTCTGGGTTTTTTCCAGGGTTTTTCTGGGATTTTTCTGGAATTTTCTGGAATTTTCCTGTGATTTTAAAAGAGTTTTTCTGGGATTTTTCTGGGGTTTTCTGGGATTTTTTGGATTTTTTTTAAGGATTTTTCTGGGATTTTTCTGGGATTTAAAAAGGATTTTTCCAGGATTTTCTGGGATTTTTCTGGGGTTTTTCTGGGATTTTTCTGGATTTTTAAAAGGATTTTTCCTGGGTTTTCTGGATTTCAAAAGGATTTTTTTTAGGTTTTTTCCGGGTTTTTCTGGGATTTTCTCGGATTTCTTCAGGATTTTTCTGGGATTTTTTCCAGGATTTTCTGGGATTTTTCTGAGATATTTTTAGGATTTTCCGGGGTTTTTCTGGGATTTTAAAAGGATTTTTTTCATTTTTTTCCCGGCATTTTCTGGAATTTTCTGGGATTTTTCTGGGAATTTTAAAAGAGTTTTTCCTGGGCTTTTTCTGGGAATTTTCTGGGATTTTTCTGGGATTTTCTGGGATTTTCCTGGGATTTTCTGGGATTTTTCTGGGATTTTCTGGGATTTTTCTGTATTTTTAAAAGGATTTTTCTGGGATTTTCTGGGATTTTTCTGGAATTCTTAAAGGAGTTTCTGGGATTTTTCTGGAATTTTCTGGAATTTCTCTGTGATTTTAAAAGAGTTTTTCTGGGAATTTTCTGGGATTTTTCTGGGGTTTTCTGGGATTTTTTGGATTTTTTTTAAGGATTTTTCTGGGATTTTTTTAGGATTTTCTGGGATTCTTCTGGGATCTTTTTAGGTTTTCCTGGGATTTTTAAAGGGGTTTTTTTAGGTTTCTTCCAGGATTTTTCTGGGATTTTTCTGGAATTTTCTGGGATTTTTCTGGGATTTTCTCGGATTTCTTTAGGATTTCCTGGGATTTTTTCAGAGATTTTCTGGGATTTTTCTGGATTTTTAAAAGGATTTTTCTGGGATTTTCTGGGATTTTTCTGAGATATTTTTAGGATTTTTCTGGGGTTTTTCTGGGATTTTAAAAGGATTTTTTAAATTTTTTTCCGGCATTTTCTGGGATTTTTCTGGGATTTTTCTGGAATCCTTAAAGGATTTTTCTGGGATTTTCTGGGATTTTTCTGGAATTTCCCAGGATTTTTCTGTGATTTTAAAAGAGTTTTTCTGGGCTTTTTCTGGGAATTTTCTGGCCTTTTTCTGGGATTTTTCTGGAATTCTTAAAGGATTTTCTGGGATTTTTCTGGGAATTTTCTGGGATTTTCTGGAATTTTTCTGGGATATTTTTAGGATTATTCTGGGATTTTCCAGAATTTTTCTGTGATTTTTAAAGGATTTTTCCAGGATTTTCTGGGATTTTTCTGGGGTTTTCTGGGATTTTTTTAGGATTTTTCTGGGATTTTTCTTGGATCTTTCTTGGATTTTTTTAGGATTTTCTGAGATTTTTCCTTGGGAAGGGAATTCTGGGATTTGGGATTGGGAAATCTGGGATTTGGAAACCTGGGATTTGGGATGGGTTTGGATTTCTGAGATTTTCCAGGATTTTCCCTGAGTTTTCCAGGATTTTTCCAGGATTTCCTAGAATTTTTATAAGATTTTTCAGGTTTTTCCAGGATTTTTCCTCAGGAAGGGAAATCTGGGATTTGGGATGGGGAAATCCGGGACATCCGGGATTGGGATGGGGAAATCCAGGGTTTGGAATGGCTTTGGCTTTCCTGGGATTTCCTGGAATTTTCCTGCGATTTCATTGGATCCTTCCTCGGGAAGGGAAACCCAGGATGGGGAAATCCAGGAAATTCAGGATTTGGGATGAGGAAATCCAGGATTTGGGGTGAGTTTTCCAAACGTTTTCCCCCTGGGAATTCTCTGGGTTGGCTCCGTCCCACCCGGAGCTCGGAATTCCCAACTTTTCCGGATTTTTGGGAATTTTCCCTCAGCGCCATCGGCGACGTCTCCGCGCTGAAGCTGAAGGTGGAGAAATGTTCCCGCCAGGATTCCGTCTTCATGAAAAAGGTGCGGGAAAATCCCGGGAAAATCCCGGCTTTTCCCAAATTTCGGAGATTCCCGAAGCCCCAAAATCCAAGAAAATCCCGGGAATTTCCATCCCATGGGATTTCTCCTCAATCCAAGGGGTTTAAGGATTCCCAAAGTTGGGATTCGTGGAATTCCTGGGAATTTTTGCTTTTCCCAGTTTTTCCTTTTCCAGTGGCGCAGAAAGTTGGGAATGGGGAGATTTTTCCATGGGAATTTTCCTTGGGAATTCCTCATTTTCCATGGGAATTTTCCTTGGGAATTCCTCGTTTTCCATGGGAATATTCCTTGGGAATTCCCCACTTTCCGTGGGGTCATTCCTTGGGAATTCTCCAAAAGTTTCCCACATTTTTCCCATTTTTTTCCCCATTTTTTTCCCACATTTTCCCCACAATTTTCCCAAAATTTCCTCAAATTTTTCCCACATTTTTCCCTTGTTTTTCCCCAATTTTCCCTGTATTTTTCCCAGTTTTTCCCCATCATTTCTCCAGAGTTTCCCCCTCATTTTTCCCAAATCCTGCTGGAATTTTTCCCACATTTTTCCCATATTTTCCCCACCCTTTTCCTAAATTTTCCCCACATTTTTCCCAATTTTTCCCACATTTTTTCCCAAGTTTTTTCCCTCATTTTCCCCTCATTTTTCCCAAATTCCTGTGGGAATTTTTCCCGTATTTTTCCCGTATTTTCCTCATATTTTTCCCAAATCCTTCTGGAATTTTCCCATATTTTTCTCAAATTTTCCCCCTTTTTCCCCCTCATTTTTCTGGAATTTTCCCTTCATTTTCCCCAAATCCTGCTGGAATTTTTCCCACATTTTTCTCACATTTTCCCCAAATTTTCCCCCTTTTTCCCCCTCATTTTTCTGGAATTTTCCCTTCATTTTTCCCAAATCCTGCCGGAATTTTTCCCACATTTTTCCCACATTTTCCCCCTTTTTCCCCCTCATTTTTCTGGAATTTTCCCTTCATTTTTCCCAAATCCTGCTGGAATTTTCCTCACATTTTTCCCATATTTTCCCACATTTTTTCCCAAGTTTTTTCCCTGATTTTCCCCTCGTTTTTCCCAAATTCCTGTGGGAATTTTTCCCGTCTTTTCCCCACATTTTTCCCAAATCCTTCTGGAATGTTCCCCATATTTTTCCCAAATTTTCCCTTTTTTCCCCCCTCATTTTTCTGGAATTTTCCTTTCATTTTTCCCAAATCCTGCTGGAATTTTTCCCAAATTTTCCCTGCATTTTTCCCATGTTTTTCCTGCATTTCTCCCATGTTTTTCCTGCATTTTTCCCATGTTTTTCCCACTTTTTCCCAAGTCCCACCAGAATTTTTTCCCCCAGCCCTTTCCCGATCCTTCCCCATCTGTTCCCGATTTTTTCTCCCAAAAATCCCCAAACAACCCCTAAAATCCAAAAGAATTCCCAAAAACCCCCCAAAAAAGCCCAAATTCCCAAAAATCCCATGGAATGATCCCAGAATCCCCAAAAATCCCCAAAAAACCCCCCACAAAAAAGCCCCAAATTCCAAAAAATTCCCCAAAAAATCCCCTAAAATCCCAGAAAAAAAACCCCTCAAATCCCCAAAAATTCCAAAAAAACCCCAAATTCCCCAAAACCACCACATTCCCAAAGAATTCCCTGAAAATCCCAAAAAACCAAAAAAGCCACCCCCTAAAATCCCAAAGAATTCCCAAAAATCCCCCCAAACTCCCAAAAAAATCCCCAAAAATCCCAAAAAACTCCAAAAAAAAACCCTCCAAAAAATCCCAAAAAATCCCCATAAATTCCCAAAAATCCCATAAAAACCCCAGAATTCCCAAATTTCCCCAGCACGGGCAGCAGCTGTTCCGGCACCTCTTCCTGGTTTCCCGGGATCCGGGGAATTCCCGGGATCATTTCCAGGCCCTTTTCCGGCTCCTGGCGCTGCTCGGCCTCGAACTCGGCAACGACGACGTCGTGGTGGATCTCGTGCGCCTCACGCTCGCCCTGCAGGTCGGAAATCTGGGAATTTGGGGATTTTTTGGGAATTTTGGGGGTTTTTGGGAATTTTATGGGGATTTTATGGGATTTGGGGCTTTTTTGGAGGATTTTTTGGGGTTTTTTGGGGGGTTTTTGTTGGGATTTTGGGGTTTTCCAACAATGACGTCACATTGAACTCGTGTGCCTCAGGCTTGCCCTGCAGGTTGGAAATCTGGGAATTTGGGAATTTTTGGGGTTTTTGGGAATTCTATGGGAATTTTTTGGGATTTGGGGTTTTTTTGGAGGATTTTTTGGGGTTTTTTTGGGATTTTGGGAGTTTTTTGTTGGGATTTTGGGATTTCCAACGATGACGTCGTCGTGGATCTCGTGCGCCTCACGCTCGCCCTACAGGTTGGAAATCTGGGAATTTTGGGAATTTTTATGGGGTTTTGGGAATTTTTCGGGATTTTATGGGAATTTTTTGGGATTTGGGGTTTATTTGGAGGAGTTTTCGGGGGTTTTATTGGGGTTTTTGAGGGGGGTTTGTTGGGATTTGGGGTTTCCAACGATGACGTTGTCCTGGACCTTGAACACTTCATGATTCCCCTGCAGGTCGGAAATCTGGGATTTTTTGGAAATTTTGGGGAATTCTTTTGGGTTTTGGGAATTTTATGGGAATTTTTTGGGATTTGGGGTTTTTTTGGAGGATTTTTTTGGGGTTTTTTTGGGATTTTTTGGGGTGTTTTTGTTGGGATTTGGGGTTTCCACCAACGACGTCGTCATCGACCTCGTGCGCCTCACGCTCGCCCTGCAGGTTGGAAATCTGGGAATTTTTGGGAATTTGGGGAATTCTTTTGGGTTTTGGGAATTTTATGGAGATTTTTTGGGATTTGGGGTTTTTTTGGAGGATTTTTTGGGGTTTTTTTGGGATTTTGGGAGTTTTCTGTTGGGATTTGGGGTTTCCAACGACGACGTCGTCGTGGATCTCGTCCACCTCGTTCTCACCTTGCAGGTCAGGAATTCTGGGGAATTTTGGGAATTCTTGGGAATTTTGAGATTTTTAGGGAATTTTTGGGGATTTTATGGGAATTTTTTGGGATTTGGGATTTAGGGTTGGGGTTTTTTGGGGATTTTCGGGGATTTTGTTGGGATTTTGGGATTTCCAACGACGACGTCGTCGCGGATCTCGTGCGCCTCACGCTCGCCCTGCAGGTTGGAAATCTGGGAATTTTTGGGAATTTTGGGGAATTCTTTTGGGTTTTGGGAATTTTATGGGAATTTTTTGGGATTTGGGGGTTTTTTGGAGGATTTTTTGGGTTTTTTTGGGATTTTGGGGGTTTTTGGTTGGGATTTTGGGGTTTCCAACAACGTCGTCGTGGATCTCGTGCGCCTCACGCTCGCCCTGCAGGTCAGGAATGCCGGGGAATTTTGGGAATTCTTTGGGAATTTGGGGTTTTTTGGGAATTTATGGGGCTTTTTGGGGATTTGGGGTTTTTTTGGAAGATTTTTTTTGGGTTTTTTTTGGGATTTTGGGGGTTTTTGGTTGGGATTTTGGGGTTTCCAACGACGTCGTCGTGGATCTCGTGCGCCTCACGCTCGCCCTGCAGGTAACGGGAATTTTATGGGATTTTGGGAATTTTTAATGGGATTTGGGGAATTTTTTGGGGTTTTCTGGGTTTTTTTTTTTGGGACTTGGGGATTTTTTTTTTTTAGATTTGGGATTTTAGGGAATTCTTTGGGATTTTAGGATTTTTTTTGGGGTTTGGGCTCTTTGAGGGTTGGGACTTTTTTTGGGGATTTGGAGTTTTGTTGGGATTTGGGGTGGGATCTGGGGATTTTTTTGGGAATTTGGGGTTTTTTTTTGGATTTGGGGGGTTTTTTTTGGGATTTGGTTTTTGAGGGGGATTTTGGGGTATTTTGAGATTTGGGTTTTTTTGGTTTTTTTCTCTGCTCATCCCAAGGATTTTCCTCCAAATCCCATGGAATTTCCCTCAAATCCCGTGGAATTTTCTCTCCCAATCCCATGGAATTTTCCCTCCCAATCCCATGGAATTTCCCCTCCCAATCCCACGGAATTTCCCTCAAATCCCATGGAATTTTCTCTCCCAATCCCACAAAATTTCCTCTCCCAATCCCATGGAATTTCCCCTCCCAATACCATGGAATTTCCCCTCCTAATCCCATGGAATTTCCCCTCCCAATCCCACGGAATTTCCCCTCCCAATCCCATGGAATTTTCCCTCCCAATTCCATGGAATTTCCCCTCCCAATCCCACGGAATTTCCCTCAAATCCCATGGAATTTTCTCTCCCAATCCCACAAAATTTCCTCTCCCAATCCGACGGAATTTCCCCTCCCAATCCCACGGAATTTCCTCTCCCAATTCCATGGAGTTTTCCCTCCCAATCCCATGGAATTTCCTCTTCATTCCATGGGGTTTTCCTTCCCAATCCCATGGAATTTCCTCTCCCAATCCCATGGAATTTTCCTCAAATCCCATCGAATTTTCCCTCCCAATCCCACGGAATTTCCCGTTCCCAATCCCATGGAATTTTCTCTCCCAATGCATGGAATTTTCCCTCCTAATCCCATGGAATTTTCCCTCCCAATCCCATGGAATTTCCTCTCTCAATCCCTTGGAATTTTCCCACCCAATCCCATGGAGTTTTCCCTCCCGATCCCATGGAATTTCCTCTTCATTCCACAGGATTTTCCTTCCCAATCCCACGGAATTTCCTCTCCCAATCCCATAGAATTTTCCTCAAATCCCATGGAATTTTCCCTCCCAGTCCCATGGAATTTCCTCTCCCAATCCCATGGAATTTTCCCTCCCAATCCCATGGAATTTCCTCTCCCAATCCCATGGAATTTCCTCTCCCAATCCCATGGAATTTTCCCTCTCAATCCCACGGAATTTCCCCTCCCAATCCCACGGAATTCTTTCCCAATCCCATGGGATTTTTCCCGTTTTTCCAGGACCTTGCCCAGGGTCCGGAGGAGCCGCTCCCGCCCTTCAACCGCTGCGCCCTCCTGGCCATCGGCGCCGCCTTCCTCAACCTCCTGGGGCACCTGCTCAGCGTCCCGCCCTTCTTCCAGCACGTCCAGGAGGTGAAAAAATCGGGAATTCTGGGAATTCCGGGAATTCCAGAAAAAATCCGGGAATTTTAGGAGTTTCTTTGGGATTTTCGGGAATTTTTTTAGGGATTTTTTTGGGCTTTTTGGGGCAACTGTTCCGTGTCCTGCCCTTCTTTCAGCACATCCAGGAGGTAAAAAAATTGGGAATTCTGGGAATTCTGGGAATTCCGGAAAAAAACTGGGAATTTTAGGGGTTTTTTTGGGATTTTCAGGAATTTTTTTAGGGATTTTTTTGGGCTTTTTGGGGCAACTGTTCCATGTCCTGCCCTTCTTTCAGCACATCCAGGAGGTGAAAAAATCGGGAATTCCGGGAATTCTGGGAATTCCGGAAAAAAACCGGGAATTTTGGGGTTTTTTTGCGGATTTTTGGGGGTTTTTTAGGGAATTTTGGGGAGTTTTTTAGGGATTTTTTTGGGGCACCTGCTCAGGGTCCCGCCCTTCTTCCAGCACGTACAGGAGGTAAAAAAATCGGGAATTCCGGGAATTCTGGAAAAAATCCGGGAATTTTAGGGGTTTTTTTGGGATTTTTGGGGGATTTTTTAGGGATTTTTTTGGGGATTTTTTTGGGGCAACTGTTCCGTGTCCTGCCCTTCTTTCAGCACATCCAGGAGGTGAAAAAATCGGGAATTCTGGGAATTCTGGGAATTCCAGAAAAAATCCGGGAATTTCAGAGTTTTTTTTGGGATTTTGGGGGATTTTTTTAGGGATTTTTTTTAGGGATTTTTTGGGGGGCAACTGTTCCGTGTCCTGCCCTTCTTTCAGCACGTCCAGGAGGTAAAAAAATCGGGAATTCCGGGAATTCCGGGAATTCCGGAAAAAATGCGGGAATTTTAGGGGTTTTTTTTGGATTTTGGGGGATTTTTTTAGGGATTTTTTTTAGGGATTTTTTTTGGGGCAACTGTTCCGTGTCCTGCCCTTCTTTCAGCACATCCAGGAGGTAAAAAAATCGGGAATTCTGGGAATTCCGGAAAAAAAACGGGAATTTTGGGGTTTTTTTGGGATTTTGGGGGGTTTTTAGGGAATTTTGGGGATTTTTTTGGGATTTTTGGGATTTTGGGCTTTTTTGGGGGAATTGGGGTTTTTTTTGAATTTGGGATTTTTTTGGAATTTGGGATTTTTTTTGTATTTTGGGTTTTTTTTAGGATTTCCTTTTTTTTTGGAATTTGGGGGGTTTTTAGGATTTTTTTTGTCTTTTGGGGTTTTTTTAGGATTTGCTTTTCCTTTAGGATTTGGGGCTTTTTTGGGATTTTTATTTTTGGAATTTGGATTCTTTTTTTGTATTTGGGTTTTTTTTGGGATTTGGGGCTTTTTGGGATTTTTTTCTATTTTGGGTTTTTTTTAGGATTTGAGGCTTTTTTTATTTAGATTTTTTGTATTTTGGGTTTTTTTTAGGATTTGCTTTTTTTTTTTAGGATTTGGGGCTTTTTCGGGATTTTTTTTTTTTGGAATTTGGGATTTTTTTGTATTCTGGGTTTTTTTAGGATTTTCTTTTTCTTTTTAGGATTTGGGGCTTTTTTGGGATTTTTTCTTTTTAATTTGGATTCTTTTTTTGTATTTGGGTTTTTTTTGGGATTTCTTTTTTTTTAGGATTTGGGGTTTTTTTAGGATTTTTTTTTTTTGGAATTTGGGATTTTTGTTGTATTTTGGGTTTTCTTTAGGATTTGCTTTTTTTAGGATTTAGGGCTTTTTTTGAATTTTTTTTTTTTAATTTGGGATTTTTTTTGTATTTGGATTTTTTTTAGGATTTCTTTTTTTAGGATTTTTTTTTTTAGGATTTGGGGCTTTTTTGTTTTTTTTTTTTTAATTTGGGATTTTTTTTTGTATTTGGTTTTTTCTTTAGGATTTCCTTTTTTTTTAGGACTTGGGGCTTTTTTGGGATTTTTTTTTAATTTGGGATTTTTTTTCTTTTAATTTGGGATTTTTTTTGTATTCTGGGTTTTTTTAGGATTTTCTTTTTCTTTTTAGGATTTGGGGCTTTTTTGGGGTTTTTTCTTTTGGAATTTGGATTCTTTTTTTGTATTTGGGGTTTTTTAGAATTTCCTTTTTTTTTAGGATTTGGGGCTTTTTCGGGATTTTTTTTTTTTTTAATTTGGGATTTTTGTTTTATTTGGGTTTTATTTAGGATTTGCTTTTTTTTTAGGACTTGGGGCTTTTTTGGGATTTTTTTCTTTTAATTTGGGATTTTTTTTTTTGTAGTTGGATTTTTTTTAGGACTTTTTTTTTCTTTTTAGGATTTGGGGCTTTTTTGGGATTTTTTTTTAATTTGGGTTTTTTTTTTTTTTTATTTGTCTTTTTTTTGGGTTCCTTTTTTTTAGGATTTGGGGCTTTTTTGGGTTTTTTTTTTTTTTAGAATTTGGGTTTTTTTGTATTTGGGTTTTTTTTCGGATTTCCTTTTTTTTTGTTTTAGGATTTGGGGCTTTTTTGGGATTTTTTTTTTTTTGGAATTTGGGTTCTTTTTTTGTATTTGGGGTTTTTTGGGATTTTTTTGTATTTTGGGTTTTTTTTAGGATTTCCGTTTTTTTTAGGCTTTGGGGCTTTTTTGGGGTGGTTTTTTTTTGGGAATTTGGGATTTTTTTTAGGATTTTTTTTTTTAGTATTTGGGGCTTTTTTGGGGTTTTTGGAATTTGGGATTTTTTTTGTATTTGGGTTTTTTTTGGGATTTCCTTTTTTTTTGGAATTTGGGGGGTTTTTAGGATTTTTTTGTCTTTTGGGGTTTTTTTAGGATTTGCTTTTCCTTTAGGATTTGGGGCTTTTTTGGGATTTTCATTTTTTGGAATTTGGGATTTTTTTTGTAGTTGGATTTTTTTTAGGATTTCTTTTTTTAGGATTTTGGGCTTTTTTGGGATTTTTTTTTTTGGAATTTGGATTCTTTTTTTGTATTTGGGTTTTTTTTGGGATTTGGGGCTTTTTGGGATTTTTTTCTATTTTGGGGTTTTTTTAGGATTTGAGGCTTTTTTTATTTAGATTTTTTTGTATTTTGGGGTTTTTTTAGGATTTGCTTTTCTTTTTAGGATTTGGGGCTTTTTCGGGAGTTTTTTTTTAATTTGGGATTTTTTTGTATTCTGGGTTTTTTTAGGATTTTCTTTTTCTTTTTAGGATTTGGGGCTTTTTGGGATTTTTTTGTATTTTGGGTTTTTTTTAGGATTTGGGGCTTTTTTGGGGTGGTTTTTTTTTTGGAATTTGGGATTTTTTTTTGTAGTTGGATTATTTTTAGGATTTTTTTTTTAGGATTTGGGGCTTTTTTGGGATTTTTTCTTTTGGAATTTGGATTCTTTTTTTGTATTTGGGTTTTTTTTGGGATTTGGGGCTTTTTGGGATTTTTTTCTATTTTGGGTTTTTTTTAGGATTTGGGGCTTTTTCAGGATTTTTTTTTTTTTTTGGAATTTGGGATTTTTTTGTATTTGGGGTTTTTTTAGGATTTGCTTGGGGCTTTTTTGGGATTTTTTTTTTTTTTTTGGAATTTGGATTTTTTTTTGATTTTTTTTTTGTATTCTGGGTTTTTTTTTTAGGATTTCCTGGTTTTTTTTTTAGGATTTGGGGCTTTTTTGGGATTTTTTTTCTTTTTTATTTTGGGATTTGAGTTTTTCCCACTCCTCCTTTTCCATGTTTTTCCCCCCCTCAGGTGATCCAGGCTCGGCAGAAGGAGGCGCCGTTCCTGCTGCCCGAGGAGGCGCTGGGGGACAGCCCCAGGTGAGGGAAACCCGGAATTCCCAGAATTCCCGGAATTCCCATCCCTATGGATACCCCCGGAATTCCCAAAAAATCCCTGGGAGTGTCCGAGGAGGGATTTGGGATCGGGGTTGGGATGGGATGGGATTGAAGCTCCGTGGATCCCAAAGAATTCCGGGATTCTGGGATGGAGGATCCCAAAAAAATGGGGATTGGAGTCGAAAAATCGGGATTGGGACCCAAAAAATCGGGATTGGAATCTGAAAGTTGGGATTGGAATCCCAAGAAATCAGGACTGGAGTGGAAAAATTGGGATTGGAATGGAAAAATCGGGGTTGAGAATCAGAAAATTGGGATGGAAGAGAAAATTTGGGATTGGGACCCAAAAACTGGGATTGGAACCCGAAAATTGGGATTGGAATCCCAAAAAATCAGGATTGGAGTGGAAAAATTGGGATTGGGACCCAAAATTTCGGACTGGAAACCAGAAATGGGGATGGGAATCTGAAAATTGGGATTGGAATCCAAAAATTAGGATTGGAATCCCAAAAAATCAGGATTGGAGTCAAAAAATCGGGATTTGAGTGGAAAAATCAGGACTGGATCCCAAAATTTGGGATTGGAACCAAAAAAATCAGGATTGGGGTGGAAAAATCGGGATTGGGACCCAAAATTTGGGATTGGAACCCAGAAATTGGGATGGGAATCTGAAAATTGGGATTGGAATCCCAAAAAATCAGGATTGGAGTCTGAAAATTGGGATTGAATGGAAAATCAGGATTGGAATCCCAAAAATCAGGATTGGAATCTGAAAACTGGGATTGAAAATTGGGATTGGAATCCCAAAAATCGGGATTGGAATTTGGATATTGGGATTCAATGGGAAATCGGGATTGGGACTCAAAATTTGGGATTGGAACCCAAAATTTGGGATTGGATCCAAAAAATCAGGATTGGAGTGGGAAAATCAGGATTTGAACCCAAAATTTGGGATTGGAACCCAAAAATCGGGATGGGAATCTGAAAATTGGGATTGGAACCCAAAAATCGGGATGGGAATCTGAAAATTGGGATTGGAATCCAAAAATTAGGATTGGAATCCCAAAAAATCGGGATTGGAGTAAAAAAATCGGGATTTGAGTGGAAAAATCAGGACTGGAACCCAAAATTTGGGATTGGAACCCAAAAAATCAGGATTGGAGTGGAAAAATTGGGATTGGGACCCAAAATTTGGGATTGGAACCCAGAAATTGGGATGGGAATCTGAAAATTAGGATTGGAATCCCAAAAAATCAGGATTGGGGTGGAAAAATCGGGATTGGGACCCAAAAATTGGGATTGAAAGGGAAATCGGGATTGGAATCCAAAAATTTAGGACTGGAATCCCAGAAAATCAGGATTTGGAGTGGAAAATTTGGGATTTGAGTGGGAAAATCCTGGGTTGAGAATCCAAAAAACAGGATTGGAATGAGAAAATTGGGATGGAAGAGAAAATTGGGATTGGGAGCCGAAAATGAGGATCAGAACCCAAAATTCGGGATTGGAACCGAAAAAAATCAGGATTGGAGTGGAAAAATCGGGATTGGGATCCAAAATTTGGGATTGAATGGAAAAATCTGGAGTTGAACCCAAAAATTGGGATTGGAATCCCAAAAACTCAGGATTGGAATTTGGATATTGGGATTCCATGGGAAATCGGGATTGGGACCCAAAATTTGGGATTGGAATCCCAAAAAATCAGGATTGGAGTGGGAAAATCAGGATTTGAACCCAAAATTTGGGATTGGAACCCAAAAATCGGGATTGGAATCCGAAAATTGGGATTGGAACCCAAAAATTGGGATTGGAGTGGAAAAAAGGGGATTGGAAACCAAAAAAATTGGGATTGGGATGACTCCGGATCCATCCCGAGGGGTTTTTATGGAATTCGGTGATGGCAAAGGGAAGGGAGACCCTGCCTGGAGTCCCCAATTCCCAGGGGATTCCCGGAATTCCTTTGGAATGGGGATGGATCCAAGGGCAGGCTGGGAGAGCTGGGAATGGAGGGAATTCCCTGGGAAAGGGGCAGGGATTTGGGAAGGAATTCCCAGAGAATGCCTGGGGGGATTTGGGATTGGACTGGGATGGGATTTTCACTCCATAAATCCCTTCCCAAAATCCCGGAATTCCCAGATTTTCCACGGCAAGAGAAAAACCGGGAAAAACCCAAATTCCCTCGGGAAACAGAAAAATTTTGGGAAAAATCTTCTCCCAAATTGGGAAAATTCCCCAAAATTCCCAGAACTCCGCGCGGAATTTCGGGCTCATCCCAACACCCGACCCCTGATCCCGACGGGAACATCCCGGAATTCCGGGAATTCCCTGGATTTTCCGGTGTTTCCGCAGGCCCAGCCCCAGCCTGGAGCAGTTGGGGCCGGAATTTTTCTTCCGGCAAAGCAAAATCAGCGAAATCCTGGGAAGCAGCGGCTACAGCCCCGAGAGGCTCAGCATTCCCTACGTGCCCCAGATCAGCGGTGAGGGATTCTGGGAATCTTTGGGAATTCTTGGGAATTTTTTGGGATTTTTTGGGATTTTTTGGGATTTTTTGGGATTTTTTTTGGATTTTTGGGGGATTTTTTTAGGGATTTTTTGGGGATTTTTTTTGCAATTTCTGTGGGAGTTTTTTGGGTTTTTTTGGGGGAATTCTTTGCAATTTTGGGGTTTTTTTGGGGAATTTTGGGGAATTTGGGAATTTATGGAATATTTTAAAATTTTTTGGGATTTAAAAAAAAATTTTTTGGGGATTTTCTGGGGTTTTTTTGGGATTTTCTTTGCAATTTTGGGGGGCGTTTTTGGGGTTTTTTGGGGGAAATCTTGGCAATTTTGGGTTTTTTTGGGGGATTTTGGGGAATTTTTGGGAATTCTTGGGAAATTTTGAATTTTGGGAATTTTTTGGGATATTTTGGAAATTTTTGGGATTTTTTTTGATTTTTTGGGGATTTTTTTTGCAATTTCTGCAGGAGTTTTTTGGGGGAATTCTTTGCAATTTTGGGGGGTTTTTTGGGAATTTTTGGGAATTTGGAAATTTAGGGAATATTTTAAAATTTTTTGGGATTTAAAAAAAATTTTTTTGGGATTTTCTGGGGTTTTTTTGTGATTTTCTTTGCAATTTCTGTAGGAGTTTTTTGGGGCTTTTTTTGGGAATTCTTGGCAATTTGGGGGGTTTTTTGGGGGGATTTTTGGGAATTCTTGGGAATTTTTGAATTTTGGGAATTTTTTGGGATATTTTGGGAATTTTTGGGAATTTTTTTTGATTTTTTGGGATTTTTTTGTAATTTTTGGGAGTTTTTTGGGGTTTTTTTGGGGAATTCTTTGCAATTTTGGAGGATTTTTTGGGGATTTTGGGGAATTTTTGACTTTTTCGGATTTGGGGATTTTGGGAATTTTTTGGGAATTATTTGGTGTTTTTTTAGGGGGGATTTGAGGCTTTTTTTGGATTTTTTTTTTGGAATTTTGGGGGTTTTTTTGGAATTTTTTTTTTTGGAATTTTGGGGTTTTTTTGGAATTTTTTTTTTGAATTTTGGGGCTTTCTCTTTTTGGGATTTTTTGGGATTTTTTGATTTCTGGGATTTGGGGTTTTGTGGGATTTGGGGGGTTTTTTATATTTTGGGATTTTTCAGGGGTTTTTTGTATTTTGGGATTTGGGGTTTTGGGGGGATTGGGGTTTTTTTGAGGGAATTTGAGGGGATTTTTGGGATTTTGGATTCTTGGGGATTTTGGGTTGGGATCTGTGTTTTTTGGGGATACCCATTTTTCCCTCATTCCCATTCCCCCATTCCCATTTCCCATTCCCATTTCCCCCATTCCCATTCCCCCATTCCCATTCCCATTCCCCATTCCCATTTTCCCATTCCCATTTTCCCCCCATTCCCATTCCCCCATTCCCATTTCCCATTCCCATTCCCCATTCCCATTTCCCCCATTCCCATTTCCCATTCCCATTTTCCCCATTCCCATTTCCCTCATTCCCATTCCCATTCCCATTTCCCCCATTCCCATTTTTCCCCCATTCCCATTTTTCCCCCATTCCCATTCCCCATTCATTTCCCATTCCCATTTCCCCATTCCCATTCCCATTTTCCCATTCCCATTCCCCATTCCCATTCCCATTTCCCCTTCCCATTTCCCCCTTCCCACATTCCCCCATTCCCATTTTCCCCCATTCCCATTTCCCATTCCATTTTTCCATTTCATTTCCCCCATTCCCATTTCCCCTTCCCATTTCCCCATTCCCATTCCCATTCCATTCCATTCCCCATTCCATTCCCCATTCCCATTTCCCATTCCCCTCCCATTCCCATTTTCCACCATTCCATTCCATTTATTCCATTTCCATTTTCCCCATTCCATTTCCCATTTCCCATTTTTCCATTCCCATTCCCCATTCCCATTTCCCCCATTCCCATTCCATTTCCTCCATTCCCATTCCCCATTCCCATTTCCCATTCATTCCATTCCCTCCCATTCCCATTTCCCATTCCCCATTCCCATTCCCATTCCCATTCCCCATTCCCATTCCATTCCCATTCCCATTCATTCCCATTTTTCCCATTCCCATTCCCATTCCCATCCCATTCCCCATTCCCCATTCCCATTCCCATTCCCATTCCCGTGTATCGCAGGTCGGTGCGGGCGCAGACGCGCACGGCCGTGGACACAGCCATTCCCCATTCCCATTCCCATTCCCATTCCCATTCCCATTTCCCATTCCCATTTCCCCCATTCCCATTTCCCCCATTCCCATTTCCCCCATTCCCATTTTTCCCCCATTCCCATTCCCCATTCCCAATTTCCCCCCATTCCCGGTTTTCCAGACGAGGATCGTCTCTCCAAGCGGAAAAGCATCGGCGAAACCATTTCCCTGCAGGTGGAGGTCGAGTCCCGGAACAGCCCCGAGAGAGAGCAGGTCTGGGATTCGGGAATTCGGGAATCTTGGGGGTTTTTTGGGATTTGGGAATTTTTTGGGAATTTTTGGCCTTTTTTTTGGGATTTTGGGGATTTTTTTTCTGGGAATTTTGGGGCTTTTTTTGGGATTTTTTTTTCTGGGGATTTTGGGGCTTTTTGGGGAATGTTGGGGGTTTTTGTGAGAATTTTGGGAGGCCTTTTGAGATTTGGGGGTTTTTTTTTGGGATTTAAGGATTTTTTGGGAATTTTGGGGCTTTTTTGGGATTTTTTTTCTGGGAATTTTGGGGATTTTTTTTTTTTTTTTAATTTTGGGTTTTTTCCTGGGAATTTTGGGGCTTTTTTGGGGAATTTTGGGGTTTTTTGGGAGGATTGTGGGAGGCCTTTTGGGATTAGGGTTTTTTTTTTGGGATTTAAAGGTTTTTTGGGAATTTTGGGCCTTTTTTTTCTGGGAATTTTGGGGCTTTTTTGGGATTTTTTTTCTGGGAATTTTGAGGCTTTTTTGGGATTTTTTGGGGAGTGAATTTTGGGATTTTTTTTCTGGAAATTTTGGGGATTTTTTTTTTCTTTTTAATTTTGGGTTTTTTCCTGGGAATTTTGGGGCTTTTTGGGGGAATTTTGGGGTTTTTGGGGGGATTTTGGAAGTCTTTTTGGGATTTGTGGTTTTTTGGGAATTTTGGGGGTTTTTTCTGGGAATTTTGGGCCTTTTTTTGGGATTTTTATTCTCAGAATTTTGGGGCTTTTTGGGGAATGTTGGGGGTTTCTTTTTCTGGGAATTTTGAAGTTTTTTTTGGGGATTTCTTTTGGGAATTTGGGTTTTTTTTCTGGAAATTTTGGTTTTTTTTTCTGGGAATTTTGGGGCTTTTTTTGGGATTTTTTTATCTGAATTTTGGGGCTGATTTTGGGAGTTTCTTTTTCTGCGAATTTTGGGGCTTTTTGGGGAATTTGGGGGTTTTTGGGAGGATTTTGGGAGGCCTTTTGGGATTTGGGGGTTTTTTGGGATTTAAGGATTTTTTGGGAATTTTGGGCCTTTTTTTCTGGGAATTTTGAGGCTTT
Organism: Eopsaltria australis; assembly: GCA_034509425.1. Classification (NCBI taxonomy): domain Eukaryota; kingdom Metazoa; phylum Chordata; class Aves; order Passeriformes; family Petroicidae; genus Eopsaltria; species Eopsaltria australis. Next base: position 34,666 of record JAVTVJ010005016.1, on the reverse strand, counting down.
TTTGGGGATTGTTCTTTTTATTTTGGGATTTTTTTTTTCTGGGAATTTTGGGGATTTTTTTTTGGGATTTTGGGGTTTTTTTTCTGGGAATTGTGGGGCTTTTTCGGGATTTTTTTTCTGGGAATTTTGGGGCTTTTTTTTCTGGAGATTTTTGGCCTTTTTTTGGGATTTTGGGTTTTTTTTTCTGGGAATTTTGGGGCTTTTTTGGGATTTTTTAATCTGAATTTTGGGGCTGATTTTGGGAGATTCTTTTTCTGGGAATTTTGGGGTTTTTTGGGAGGATTTTGGGAGTCCTTTTGAGATTTGGGGGTTTTTTTTTGGGATTTTTTGGGATTTTTTTTCTGGGAATTTTGGGCCTTTTTTTTCTGGGAATTTGAGGCATTTTTCGGGAATTTTTTTTTATTTTGGGATTTTTTTTTCCTGGGAATTTTGGGGCTTTTTTTGGGATTTTTTTTCTGGGAATTTTGGGGCTTTTTTGGGATTTTTTTTTTCTGGGGATTTTGGGGCTTTTTTGGGATTTTTTTTCTCAGAATTTTGGGGCTTTTTTTGGATTTTGGGATTTTTTTCTGGGAATTTTGGGGCTTTTTGGGGAAATTTCGGGGTTTTTGGGGGGATTTTGGGAGTATTTTTGGGATTTGGGTTTTTTTGGGAATTTTGGGGTTTTTTGGGAATTTTGGGGTTTTTTTCTGGGAATTTTGGGCCTTTTTTTGGGATTTTGGGGGTTTTATTCTGGGAATTTTGGGGCTTTTTAGGGGGGTGATTTTGGGAATCCTTCTGGGATTTGGGGTTTTTTTGGGAATTTTGGGAATTCTTTGGGATTTGGGAATTTTTGGGGGATTTTTGGGGAATTCTTTGGGATTTGGGAATTTTTGGGGGGATTTTTGGAGAATTCTTTGGGATTGGGGAATTTTTTGAGATTCTTGGGGAATTCTTTGGGATTTGAGCATTTCGGGGGGGATTTTTGGGGAATTCTTTGGGATTTGGGCATTTTTTTGTGAATTTTTTGGGATTCTTTGGGATTTGGGCATTTTTGGGGGGATTTTTGGGGAATTCTTTGGGATTGGGGAATTTTTTGGGATTCTTGGGGAATTCTTTGGGATTTGGGCATTTTTGGGGGGATTTTTGGGGAATTCTTTGGGATTGGGGAATTTTTTGGGATTCTTGGGGAATTCTCTGGGATTTGGGATTTTTTTGGGGATTTTTGGGGAATTCTTTGGGATTTGGGAATTTTTGGGGGATTTTTTGGGGAATTTTTTAGGATGTGGGGATTTTTTGGGGGGATTTTTGGAGAATTCTTTAGGATTGGGGAATTTTTTGGGATTCTTGGGGAATTCTTTGGGATTTGGGAATTTTTTGGGGATTTTTGGGGAATTTTTTAGGACATGGGAATTTTTTGGGGGATTTTTGGGGAATTCTTTGGGATTTGGGCATTTCTGGGGGGATTTTTGGGGAATTCTTTGGGATTGGGGAATTTTTTGGGATTCTTGGGGAATTCTTTGGGATTTGGGAATTTTTGGGGGGATTTTTGGAGAATTCTTTGGGATTGGGGAATTTTTTGGGATTCTTGGGGAATTCTTTAGGATTTGGGCATTTTGGGGGGGATTTCTGGGGAATTCTTTGGGATTTGGGCGTTTTTTGGGTGGAAAACCCCCAGAATTCCACGATTTTTCCGATGGGAAAAGGCCCAAAATTCCCTTTAATTCCACGGACACGGAGAATTCCCACCGGGAACCCCGATTTCCCCTGGATTCCCTTGGGAAAAATCCCATTTTTAGGGAAACCATCCCGGATTTTTATTGGGAAAAACCAAACCCGGAGCCTGGGGCTGGCGGGGTCTGGAATTCCCACCCGGAATTCCGGGATTTTCCTGGAATCTGATCCCGTTTTTCCCTCCCTGCAGAGAGCCCCGGCGGAGGAGATCACCTACGAGACGCTGAAAAAGGCCATCGGTAAGGGAGGGAATTCCGGGAATTCCAGGAATTCCGGGAATTCTGGGAATTTTCCAAGCTCCGGGAGGTCCAAGCTGAGAATTCCCAGTCCGGGAATTCCCGTGGATTTCAGTTCCTCTGGGAATTGGGATCCAGCTCTGGGAATTTCCAATTCCCGACCGCTTTTTCCATGGGAAATCATTCCCAAAAATCCCAGAAATCAACCGGAGGCCGTTCCCGCTTTTCCTGTGGGAAAAGCCATTCCCGATCCCAGGAATTCCGGGAATTCCAGAGCGGGGAAATCCGTTTTTTCCATGCCGCGATCCTGGAATTCCCAGAATCCCTGGAATTCCCGGAATTCCCAGTGCTGGAAATTGGGAATGAGGCGATTTTTTCACACCGTGATCCCCAAATTCCTGGAATTCCCAAAATTCCCAACACTGGAATCCGGGAAAGGGGCGTTTTTTTCATGCTGTGATCCCAGAATTCCCAAAATTCCAGGAATTCCCAGAATTCCTGGTGCTGGGAACTGGGAATGGGGAGATTTTTTTCTTTCCATGATCCCGGAATTCCTGGAATTCCCGGCTCTGAAAATTGGGAATGGGGTGGTTTTTTCACTCCATGATCCCGGAATTCCCGGAATTCTTGGAATTCTGGGTGCTGGGAACGGGGAATTTTGGGAATTCCCGGCAATGGGAACTGGGAATTCCAGGAATTGTGGGGTTGTTTTTTTGTTTTTCACGCTGCGATCTCGGAATTCCCGAAATTCCCAGAGTTGGCAACCGGGAATTTCGGGAATTCTGGGAATTCCCGGCACTGGGAATTGGGGATGGGGTTGTTTTTCCCACGCCGTGATCCAAAAATGCCCGAAATTCCTGGAATTCCCAGAATTCCTGGAGCTGGGAATTGGGAATGGGGCGTTTTTTTTCGTGGCATAATCCCAGAATTCCTGGAATTCCCAGGGCTGGGAATGGAGTGGTTTTTCCATCCCAAAATTCCCGGAATTCCCAGAATTCCCAGAACTGGGAATGGGGTGGATTTTTAACGAGACCCAGAAAACCCCCAAAAAAATCCCCCAAAAATCCCCCCAAAAAATCCCAAAAAAGGCTGGAAAACCCTGGAATTTTGGGAATTCCTGGGATAATTCCCGGAATTCCCAGAATTCCCAACATTGGGAATGGGGCGGATTTTTAACGAGACCCAGAAAGCCCCGAAACCCCTCGAAAAAACCCTAAAAACCCCGAAAAAAAGCCAAAAAAAAAGTGGGAATTTTGGGAATTCCCGGGATTTTGGAAATTTCCTGGATAATTCCCAGAATTCCCAGAATTCCCAACATTGGGAATGGGGCGGATTTTTAACGAGACCCAGAAAGCCCCGAAACTCCTCAAAAAAATCCCCCCAAAAACCCTAAAAAACCCAAAAAAAATCCTGAAAAACCCCAGAATTTTGGGAATTCCCGGAATTTTAGGAATTCCTGGGATAATTTCTGGAATTCCCAGAATTCCCAGAACTGGGAATGGGGCAGTTTTTTAACGAGACCCAGAAAGCCCCAAAATCCCCCGAAAAAACCCTGAAAAACCCAAAAAAAAGCCAAAAAAAGTGGGAATTTTGGGAATTCCCGGAATTTTGGGAATTTCCGGGATAATTCCCGGAATTCCCAGAACTGGGAATGGGGTGGATTTTTAACGAGACCCAGAAAGCCCCAAAACCCCTCGAAAAAACCCTAAAAAAACCCCCAAAAAATCCGAAAAAAAGCTGAAAAAAGTGGGAATTCTGGGAATTCCCGGGATTTTGGGAATTCCTGTATTATTCCTGGAATTCCCGGAATTCCCAGAACTGGGAATGGGGTGGATTTTTAACAAGACCCAGAAAGCCCCGAAACCCCTCGAAAAAACCCCCCCAAGAAACCCTAAAAAACCCAAAAAAATCCTGAAAACCCCCAGAATTTTGGGAATTCCCGGAATTTTGGGAATTCCTGGGATAATTATTGGAATTCCCAGAATTCCCAGAACTGGGAATGGGGTGGATTTTTAAAAAGACCCAGAAGGCCCCAAAAGAAATCCCCCAAAAATCCCCAAAAAAGCCCCCAAAAAAGGCTGGAAAACCCTGGAATTTTGGGAATTCCCTGGATAATTCCCGGAATTCCCAGAATTCCCAACATTGGGAACGGGGCGGATTTTTAACGAGACCCAGAAAGCCCCAAAACCCCTCGAAAAAACCCTAAAAAAACCCCAAAAAATCCTGAAAAACCCCAGAATTTTGGGAATTCCCAGAATTTTGGGAATTCCCGGGATAATTCCCGGAATTCCCAGAATTCCAAGAACTGGGAACGGGGTGGATTTTTAACGAGACCCAGAAAGCCCCGAAACCCCTCGAAAAAACCCCGAAAAAAAGCCCCAAAACCCCTCGAAAAACCCCCCCAAGAAACCCTAAAAAACCCAAAAAAATCCTGAAAAACCCCAGAATTTTGGGAATTCCCTGGATAATTCCCGCAATTCCCAGAATTCCCAGAACTGGGAATGGGGTGGATTCTTAACAAGACCCAGAAAGCCCCAAAACCCCTCGAAAAAGCCCCCAAAAAAACCGCCAAAAAATCTGAAAAAAAGCCGGAAAAGGTGGGAATTTTGGGAATTCCCGGGATTTTGGGAATTCCTGGGATAATTCCCGGAATTCCCAGAATTCCCAGAACTGGGAACGGGGTGGATTTTTAACGAGACCCAGAAAGCCCCAAAACCCCTCAAAAAAACTCCAAAAAAACCCCAAAAAAATCCGAAAAAAAGCTGAAAAAAGTGGGAATTTTGGGAATTCCTGGGATTTTGGGAATTCCCGGAATAATTCTTGGAATTCCAGGAATTCCCAGAACTGGGAATGGGGAGGATTTTTAACGAGACCCAGAAAGCCCCAAAACCCCTCAAAAAAACCCCCAAAAAACCCCCAAAAAATCCAAAAAAAAGCTGAAAAAAGTGGGAATTTTGGGAATTCCCGGGATTTTGGGAATTCCCGGGCTAATTCCCGGAATTCCCAGTGGACAGCGTGGCGGTGGAGGAGCAGGAGCGGCAGCGCCGGCGCCAGGTGGTGGAGAAATTCCAGAAGGCTCCGTTCGAGGAAATCGCCGCCCACTGCGGGGCCAGGGTGGGTTTGGGAACGGGGGAAATCCCGGGAAATTCCCGGGAATTCCGGGAATTCTGCTGGGGATGGGGGGGTGGGAAGGGAAAGGCTCCAAAATCCCAAAAAAACTGCAAAGAAAACGCTCACAGGAGACCCAAAAAAGCCCCCAAAAAGGACCCCAAAGAACCCCAAAAAAGTGCCCCAAAAAAGCCCCAAAAAAATCCCCCAAAAATCCCCAAAGAAATCCCAAAAATCCCAAAAATTCCAAAAAAAGCTCCCAAAAAAGCCCAAAAAATTCTCAAAAAAACCCCCAAAAAACCCCCCAAGAAGCTCCCAAAAAAGCCCCAAAAAGCCCCCAAAAAACCCCAAAAAGTCCCAAAAGAAGCCCCAAAAAACCCCAAAAAAGCCCAGAAAAAGCCCAAAAAATTCCCAAAAAATCCCCCAAGAAGCTCCCAAAAAAGTGTCCAAAAAGCCCCAGAAAAGTCCCAAAAAAGCCCAAAAAAAAGCCCCAAAAAAACCTCCAAAAAAGCCCCAAAAATCCCCGAAAAAGCCCCCAAAAAATCCCCCAAAAAGCCCCAAAAAATTCCCAAAATATCACCCCCAGAAAAGTCCCAAAAAAGCCCCAAATCCCAAAAAAATTCCCTCAAAAGCTCCCAAAAAAGCCCCAAAAAATTCCCTCAAAAGCCCCCCAAAAAGCCCCCAAAAAACCCAAAAAAGCCCAAAAAAATCCCTGAAAAAGCCCCCAAAAAACCTCCAAAAAAGCCAAAAAAAGCCCCGAAAAATCCCCCCAAAAGCTCCCAAAAAAGCCCCAAAAAGTCCCCCAAAAAAGCCCAAAAAAAGCCCCAAAAAGTCCCAAAAAAAGCCCCAAAAAGCCCCAAAAAACCCAAAAAAAGCCCAGAAAAAGCCCAAAAAATTCCCAAAAAATTCCCAAAAAATCCCCCAAAAAGCTCCCAAAAAAGCCCCAAAAAGCCCCAAAAAAGCCAAAAAAAGCCCCAGAAATGTCCCAAAAAGCCCCAAAACCCCAAAAAATTGCCCCAAAAAGTCCCCCAAAAAAGCCCCAAAAAAGCCCCAAAAAGTCCCAAAAAAGCCCCAAAAAACCTCAAAAAAGCCCAGAAAAAGCCCAAAAGCTCCCCCAAAAAATCCCCCAAAAAGCCCCAAAAAATCCCCCCAAAAAGTCCCAAAAAGCCCCAAAAAAGCTCCAAAAAAGCCCAGCAAAAAATCCCAAAAAAGCCCCAAAAAAGCCCAAAAAAAGCCCCCAAAAAATCCCTGTAAAAGCCCCCAAAAATCCCTCCAAAAAGCCCCAAAGCCCCAAAAAGCCCCAGAAAGCCCAAAAAATCCCCCTAAAAGATCCCAAAAAAGCCCCAAAAAGCCCCAAAAAAATCCCCCAAAAAGCTCCCAAGAAAGTGCCCAAAAAGCCCTAAAAAAGTCCCAAAAAAGCCCCAAAAAAGCCCAAAAGAAGCCCAAAAAAAAGCCCCAGAAATGTCCCAAGAAAGCCCCAAAACCCCAAAAAATTGCCCCAAAAGCCCCAAAAAAGCCCCAAAAAGTCCCAAAAAAGCCCCCAAAAAAGCCCCAAAAATATCCCCCAAAAAGCTCCCAAAAAAGCCCAAAAAGAGCCCCAAAAAGCCCCCAAAAAAATCCCCCTGAAAGATCCCAAAAAAGTCCCAAAAAAGCCCCAAAAAAATCCCCCAAAAAGCTCCCCAAAAAGTGCCCAAAAAGCCCTAAAAAAGTCCTAAAAAAGTCCCAAAAAGACCCAAAAAAGCCCCAAGAAAGCAAAAAAAAAAAGCCCCAGAACTGTCCCAAGAAAGCCACAAAACCCCAAAAAATCGCCCCAAAAGCCCCCAAAAAAGCCCAAAAAAAAAGCCCCAAAAAATCCCCCAAAAAGATCCCAAAAAAGCCCCAAAAAATCCCCCAAAAAGATCCCAAAAAAGCCCCAAAAAATCCCCCAAAAAGCCCCAAAATATCGCCACCAGAAAAGTCCCAAAAAAGCCTAAAATCCCCAAAAAATCCCCCAAAAAAGCCCCAAAAAATCCCCCAAAAAAGCCCCAAAAAAGCCCCAAAAAATCCCTGAAAAAGCCCCCAAAAATCCCCCCCAAAAATCCCCCCAAAAAAGCCCTAAAAAGCCCCGAAAAAGCCCCAAAAAACCCTCCAAAAAAGCCCAAAAAAAGTCCCAAAAAGTCCCAAAAAAATCCCCCAAAAAGATCCCAAAAAAGCCCCGAAAAAGTCCCAAAATATCACCTCCAGGGAAGTCCCAAAAAAGCCCCAAATCCCAAAAAAAACCCCTCCAAAGCTCCCAAAAAATCCCCCAAAAAGCCCCCCAAAAAGCCCCAAAAAGCCGCAAAAAACCCAAAAAAAACCCAAAAAAGCAAAAAAAAAAAAAAAAAAAAAGCCCCAGAAATGTCCCAAAAAAGCCCCAAAAACCCAAAAAAACCCCAAAAAAAGCCCCCCAAAAGCCCCAAAAAATCCCCCCAAAAAGCCCCCCAAAAATCCCAAAATAGCCCCAAAAAAGCCTCAAAAATGCCCCCAAAAAGCCCCAAAAAGTCCCCAAAAAACCCCCCCAAAAGCCCCAAAAAAGTCCCAAAAAAGTGCCCCAAAAAAGCTCCAAAAAAAGCCCCCAAAAATCCCCAAAGAAGTCCCAAAAATCCCAAAAATTCCCAAAAAAGCTCCCAAAAAAGCCCAAAAAAAAGCCCAAAAAATTCTCAAAAAAACCCCAAAAAAATCCCCCAAAAAGCCCCAAAAAAGCCCCAAAAACCCCAAATAAAGCCCCCCAAAAGCCCCAAAAAATCCCCCCAAAAATCCCAAAAAAGCCCCCAAAAAGCCCAAAAAGCCCCAAAAAAAGTTCCAAAAAAGTTGCCCCAAAAAAGCTCCAAAAAAAGCCCCCAACAAATATCCCAAAGAAGTCCCAAAAATCCCAAAATTCCCAAAAAAGCTCCCAAAAAAGCCCAAAAAATTCTCAAAAAAATCCCACAAAAAGCCCCCAAAAAGCCCCAAAAAACCCCAAAAAGCCCAGAAAAATTCCCAAAAAAAGCCCCAAAATTCCCCCCTAAAGCTCCCAAAAAAAGCGCCAAAAAAGCCCCAAAAAAACCCAAAAAAATCCCCAAAAAGCCCCAAAAAAGCCCAAAAACCCCAAAAAGCCCCCAAAAGCCCCAAAAAATCCCCCCAAAAAATCCCAAAAAACCCCCAAAAAGCCCCAAAAAAGTCCTGGAAAAGTCCCAAAAAAGTGTCCCAAAAAATCCCCCAAAAATCCCCGAAGAAATCCCAAAAATCCCAAAAATTCCCAAAAAAAGCCCCAAGAAGCCCCCCAAAAAATTCCCAAAAAAAATCCCAAAAAAGTCCCAAAAAAGCCCAAAAAGCAGCTCCAAAAAACGCCTCCAAAAAAATCTCCCAAACAATCCCCCCAAAAACCCCAAAAAAGGCTGGAATTTGGGATTTTTCCGGGTTTTTCCTCGGAATGACGAATTCCCAACTTTGGCAGGCCATGCTGCTCCAGAGCAACTGAACCAGATCTTCGAGATCACCATCGTGGGAACGCCGGGAATTCCGGAATGGGGAGCGGGATTGGGAATGGGGAGGGGAATTTGGGATCTGGGAAGGGAATTTGGGAATCTGGGAATAGGATTGGAATTTGGGATTGGGAATTGGGATGGAATTTGGGAATGGGAAGGGGAATTTGGGATGAGGGAAGGGAATTTGGGAATGGGAGTTTGGGAATGGGAACGGGAATTTGGATGGGAATTTGGGTATTTGGGAATGGGAATTTGGGATCAGGGAAGGGAATTTGGGATTGGGAATTTGGGAATGGGAATTTGGGAATGGGAATTTGGGAATGGGAAGGGGAATTTGGGATGAGAATTTGGGAATTTGGGAATGGGAATTATTTGGGAATTTGCGATTGGGAATTTGGGATCAGGGATGGGAATTTGGGAATTTGGGAATGGGAATTTGGGATCAGGGATGGGAATTTGGGAATGGGAAGGGGAATTTGGGAATTTGGGATTGGGAAGGGGAATTTGGGATGGGAATCTGGGAATGGGAAGGGGAATTTGGGATCAGGGAAGGGAATTTGGGAATGGGAATTTGGGAATGGGGATGGGTATTTGGGAATGGGAATGGGAATTTGGGAATGGGAACGGGAATTTGGGAATTTGGGAATTTGGATGGGAATTTGGGTATTTGGGAATGGGAATTTGGGATCAGGGAAGGGAATTTGGGATTGGGAATTTGGGAATGGGAATTTGGGAATGGGAAGGGGAATTTGGCTTGAGGGAAGGGAATTTGGGAATGGGAATTTGGGATCGGGGATGGGAATTTGGGAATGGGAATTTGGGAATGGGAATTTGGGAATGGGAAGGGGAATTTGGGAATTTGGGATCGGAGATGGGAATTTGGGAACTTGGGAATGGGAATTTGGGATCAGGGAAGGGAATTTGGGAATGGGAATTTGGGATTGGGGTTGGGATTTTGGGAATCTGGGAATGCGGATGGGAAGTTGGGATCAGAGATGGGAGTTTGGGAATTTGGGAATGGGAATTTGGGATTGGGAATTTGGGAATTTGGGATTGGGAATTTGGGATTGGGAATTTGGGATTGGGAATTTGGGATCGGGGATGGGAATTTGGGAATGAGATGGGAATTCGGGATTGGGAATGGGATCTGGAATTTGGGAACAGGGATTCGAGCTTGAAGATGGGAAGTTGGGATCGGGGATGGGATTTTGGGAATGGGAATTTGGGATGGGAGTTGGGAATTTGGGAATTTGGGAATGGGAAGGGGAATTTGGGATTGGGAATTTGGGATTGGGGTTGGGACTTTGGGAATCTGGGAATGGGGATGGGAAGTTGGGATCAGAGATGGGAATTTGGGAATGGGGAGGGGATTTGGGAATGGGAATTTGGGATCGGGGATGGGAATTCGGGAATGAGATGGGAATTTGGGATTGGGAATGGGATCTGGAATTTGGGAACAGGGATTCGAGCTTGAAGATGGGAAGTTGGGATCGGGGATGGGATTTTGGAAATGGGAAGCTGGGAATGGGGATGAGAATTTGGGATCGGGGATGGGAATTTGGGAATGGGAATTTAGGATTGGGGAGGGGAATTCGGGATTGAGGACGGGAATTTGGGAATGGGAACAGGAATTTGGGAATTTGGGAACGGGATTTGGGATCAGAGCAGGGAATTTGGGAATTTGGGAATTTGGGGTTGGGAACGGGAATTTGGGATGGGGGACGGGAATTTGGGTTTCCGGATGAAATTTGGGATTTGGGATCTTCGGGATGGGATTGGGAGCAACTTCCAGGTGGGGGAGGGGCAGTGGGAGCCTTTGGAATTCGCTTTTCCCATTCCCAAATCCCCTTTTCCCGAGGTTTTCCTGTCCCCAAATCCCCTTTTCCCGAGGGTTTCCCCCTTTTCCCATCCCAAATTCCCATTTTTCCCATCCCAAATCCCAATTTCCCGCCCCCAATCCCTTTTTCCTGTCCCACATCCCCTTTTCCTCACCCCAAATTCCCATTTTTTCCCATTCCCAGATCCCATTTTCCCAAGGTTTTCCCCCTTCTCCCATCCCAAATTCCCCCTTTTCCCCACCCCTTTTCCCATTTTTCTCATCCCAAATTCCCGTTTTTCCCACCCCAAATTCCCTTTTCTTCCCATTTCCCCATCCCAAATCCCAGTTTCCCCATCCCAAATCCCCTTTTTCCTGTTCCCAAATTCCCTTTTTCCTGTTCCCAAATTCCCTTTTCCCAGGATTTCCCCATCCCAAATCCCAATTTCCCGTTCCCAAATCCCCTTTTCCCAGGGTTTTCCCCCTTCTCCCTTTCCCAAATCCCCTTTTCCCAAGGTTTTTCCCCTTTCCCCATCCCAAATTCCCATTTTTCCCATCCCAAATCCCAATTTCCCATCCCCAATCCCCTTTTCCTGCCCTAATCCCCCTTTTCCTGAGCTTTTCCCATCCCAAATCCCAACTCCCCATCCCAAATCCCAATTTCCTGCCCCAAATCCCTTTTTCCCGAACTTTTCCCCCTTCTCCCTTTCCCAAATCCCTTTTTCCCAAGGTTTTCCCCTTTCCCCATCCCAAATTCCCATTTTTCCCCATCCCCAATCCCCTTTTCCCACCCCAAATCCCCTTTTCCTTCCCATTTCCCCTTCCCAAATCCCAATTTCCAACCCCAAATCCCCTTTTCCTGTTCCCAAATCCTCTTTTCCCCAGGATTTTCCCACCCCAAATCCCCTTTTTCCCAAGGTTTTTCCCTTTCCCCATCCCCAATCCCCTTTTCCTGCCCCAATTCCCCTTTTCCTGAGCTTTTCCCATCCCAAATCCCAACTCCCCACCCCAAGTCCCTTTTTCCCAGGATTTCCCCATCCCAAATCCCATTTCCCATCCCAAATTCCCCTTTTTCCCACCCCTTTTCCCATTTTTCCTGCCCCAAATCCCAATTTCCCATCCCAAGTCCCTTTTTCCCAAGGTTTTCCCCTTTCCCCATCCCAAATTCCCATTTTTTCCCACCCCCAATCCCCATTTCCTGCCCTAATCCCCCTTTTCCTGAGCTTTTCCCACCCCAAATCCCAATTTCCAACCCCAAATCCCCTTTTCCTGGGATTTTCCCCCTTTTCCCAAGATTTCCCCACCCCAAATCCCCTTCTCCCAGATTTTTTTCCCCTTTTCCCTGGCCCAAATCCCAATTTCCCAATCCCAAACCCCCTTTTCCCAGGATTTTCCCACCCCAAATCCCCTTCTCCCCAGGATTTTCCAATCCCAAATCCCTTTTTCCTGTTCCCAAATCCCCTTTTCCCAGGATTTCCCTGTCCCAAATCCCATTTCCCCACCCCAAATCCCCTTTTCCCAAGGTTTTCCCTTTCCCCATCCCAAATTCCCATTTTTTCCCACCCCAAATCCCCTTTTCCTTCCCATTTCCCCATCCCAAATCCCAATTTCCAACCCCAAATCCCCTTTTCCCAAGATTTCCCCATCCCAAATCCCCTTCTCCCAGCATTTTTCCCCCTTTTCCCATTCCCAAATCCCAATTTCCCACCCCAAACCCCCTTTTCCCAGGATTTTCCCACCCCAAATCCCCTTTTTCCCCCAAGGTTTTTCCCCTTTTCCCACCCCAAATCCCCTTTTCCCCAGGATTTTCCAATCCCAAATCCCTTTTTCCTGTTCCCAAATCCCAATTTCCCAATCCCAAACCCCCTTTTCCTGGGATTTTCCCCCTTTTCCCGGGATTTTCCCAATCCCAAATCCCCTTTTCCCGGATTTTCCCCGCTCTAATCCCGGATTTTCCTTGTTTTCCAGGCCTCCTCCGAGTCCCTCGGGCACCATCGGGGCCGTGCTGGGCCCATCCCAATCCCAATCCCAATCCCAATCCCAATCCCAATCCCAATCCCAATCCCAGCCCCAGCCCCACTCCATCCCGGTGTACGAGATGAAATTCCCGGATCTCTGCGTCTACTGAAACCTCGGGAAGATCCCCCGGGAATTCCCGGAATTCCGAAGCCTCACCAAGAGCCCGATCCCAGCGGAATTCCCGGATTTCTGGAGCCTCGGGAAGAGCCCAAATCCATCGGAATTCCCGGAATTCCGAGGCCTCGGGAAGAGCCCAAATCCATGGGAATTCCCGGAATTCCGAGGCCTCGGGAAGAGCCCAAATCCATCGGAATTCCCGGAATTCCGAGGCCTCGGGAAGAGCCCAAATCCATCGGAATTCCCGGAATTCCGAGGCCTCGGGAAGAGCCCAAATCCCGTTTTCCCGAAAATCCCGGCTCCTTCTCCTAGAATTCCCAACTTTTCTTCCCAAAATCCCGGCTCTTCCCTGAAAATTCCGGCTCCTTTTCCCAAGATCCCGGCTCCCGAGGGTTGGGAATTCCCGGGAATTCCCGGCGTTCCATCCCAATTCCCAATAAAGGCGGCGCAGAGCTCGGAGGGCTTGGAATTCTTTGGGAATGTGGGGAGGGATCGGGAGGGAAATCCGGGAATCTTGGGAATTTTCGGGAATTTTGGGGAATTTTGGGAATTCTGGGAACTTTGGGTATCTTGGGAATTTTGGGAACTTTGGGAATTTTGGGAATATTGGGAATTTTGGGAATCTCAGGAATTTTGGGAATTTCGGGAATTTCAGGAATTTTGGGAATCTCAGGAATTTTGGGAATTCTGGGAATTTCGGGAATTTTGGGAATTCTGGGAATTTTGGGAACTCTGGGAATTTTGGGAGTCTCGGGAATTTTGGGAATTTCGGGAATTTCGGGAATTCTGGGAATTTTGGGAATCTTGGGACTTTTGGGACTCTTGGGAATTTCGGGAATTTTGGGAATTTCGGGAATTTTTTTGGAATTTCGGTAATTTTTGGGAATTTTTGGGAATTTTGGGAATTTCGGGAATTCCGGCAATTTCGGGAATTTTGGGAATCTCAGGAATTTTGGGAATTTGGGGAATTTTGGGAACTTTGGGTATCTCGGGAATTTTGGGAATTTCAGGAATTTTGGGAATTTTGGGAATCTCAGGAATTTCGGGAATTTTCGGGAATTTCTGGGAATTTCGGGAATTTGGGGAATTTCGGGAATTCTGGGAATTTTGGGAATTTCGGGAATCTCAGGAATTCCGGGAATCTCAGGAATTTCGGGAATTTTGGGAATTTTTGGGAATTTTTGGAATTTTGGGAATTTCGGGAATTTTGGGAATTCCGGGAATTTCAGGAATTTTGGGACTCTTGAGAATTTCGGGAATCTTGGGAATTTCGGGACTTTTGGGTATTTCAGGAGTTTTGGGAATTTTGGGAATTTTGGGAATTTTGGGAATTTTGGGAATTTTGGAAATTTTGGGAATTTTTGGAATCTCGGGAATTTCAGGAATTTTGGGAATTTCTGGAATTTCGGGAATTTTCGGGAATTTTGGGAGATTTGGGAATTTCAGGAATTTTGGGAATTTCAGGAATTTTCCCCCTGGAGATTCCGGGGTTTTTGGTTTTTTTTTTTTAAATGGAAATTTTTTTAAAAAAGGGATTAATTAATTAAATTAATTGCCAGTCATTAGGAGTTAATAGTAAATTATTAGCCATTAAGAATCAGGAATTAATAATTGGTAGGATAATAAGCAACCAATTAGTCAAGAATTATTAATTAATCGTTATTAATAATTAATAAATAATTGGTTAGTAATTAGTAATCATTAATAATTAATTAATAATTATTATTATAATGAATTATTGATAATGCAATAAAGAACTGTTAATCAGTAGCCAATAATTAATTAGCATTAATAAGTTATCAACAATTAATTAATGATTGATAAACACAATAAAGAACTGATGATCAGCAGTCAATAACGAATTAAGGAATTATTAGCAATAATCAATAATAATTGATAGCGTGATAGAGAACCAATGAATAGGAGTCAGTAATTATTAATTAATAAGAAGTTATTAGCAATTAATAATCAACATTTGGTAACATGATAAAGAACCAATAAGTAGTAGTCAATAATTATTAATGAATAATAAATCATTAGCAAATAATGATAATTAATAATTGATACAGCAATAAGGAACCAATAATTAGGAGTCAATAATTATTAAAAATAAATTACTAGCAATTAATAATCAGTACTTAATAGCTGATAACGTGATAATGAACGGATAATTAGTAGTCAATAATCAGTTATAATTAATAATAGGTTATCAGCAATTAATAATCAATAATTAACAATTGATAACATGATAAAGAACCAATAAGTAGTAGTCAATAATTATTAATTAATAATAAATCATTAGCAAATAATAACCAATAATTAGTAATTGATACTGCAATACAGAACCAATAATTAGGCATCAAAAATTATTAATAATAAATTATTAGCAATTAATATTCAATAATTAATAGTTGATAACGTGATAAAGAACCGATAATTAGGAGTCAATAATTATTAATTAATAATGAGTCATTAGCAAGTAATAATCAAGAATTGATACTGCAATAAAGAACCAATAATTAGGAGTCAGCAATTATTATTTAATAATAAATGATTAGCAATTAATAATCAATGATTAATTGCTGATAACACGATAAAGAACCAATAATTAGGAGTCAACAATTAATTATAGTTAATAAAAAATTATTAGGAATTAATAATCAATAATTAATATCATAAAGAACAATCAGGAGTCAATCATTTTTAATGAAAAATAAATTATTAGCAATTAATAATCAGTAATTAATAACTAACAACCAACAATCGGCAACATTGCAAGTGGCAAATAATTGATGATCGATAATTAATGATTGATAATTGCTTAAGAAGCATTAATTAATAAATTAATTAATAAAAATAATTGCGTGCATATCAATAAAATTCATCATTGATCAGAACCAGGGATTAACAATTAATAATTAATTATTCATCGATAATCGATCATTAAGGGGAAGCAATTAATAATAAAATTAATAATGAAGTAAAACAACCTAATAAATACTAATACAGCTCATAATTCAGAAATGATCATTAATGACCGCTGATTAACAATTAATAGTTAATAATCAATTAGCAATCGCCAATTCGCAATCAATGATCTCTGATTAAGGATAAGGCATTATTAATAAAATAAAGGCTAATAATTAATACTCATGAAACTCATAATCCATAAGCTGTAATTAATAACCACGGGTGGGTGATTAATAATTAATAACCAATTACTAATCAGTAATTATCAGTCATTAATTAATTATTAAGGGTAAGGCATTAGGAATAAAATTAAAATTATTAATGACAATAAAAATATTTATTGACGAGCAATCATTAATGACTGTCAATTAACAATTAATAATTAATAACCAATGACTAATAAATAATTATCAGTCATTAATCGATTATTAAGGGTAAGGTATTAGGAAGAAAATTAAAATTAATAATGACAATAAATACTAATTAAGCTTGTCATTGACGAGCAATCATTAATGGCTGTCGATTAACAATTAATAATTAATAACCAATGACTAATCAATGAACAACCAATAATTAGCGATTAAGACCGAGCCATTAATAACAATGAAATTAAAATTAATAAAGAAAATGCTAATAAAACTCGTAATTAATGAGTAATAATTAATAACCACTAATTAACAATTAATAACCAATCACTAATCAATGATGAGCAATCAATAATTGATAATTAACAAGCCATTAATAACAATGAAATTAAAATTAATACTCACAGAAAATGCTAATAAAGCTAATAATTAATGAGTAATAATTAATAACCACCCATTAACAATTAATAGCCAATCACTAATCAATGACGAGCAATCAATAATTGATAATTAACAAGCCATTAATAACCATGAAATTAAAATTAATACTCACAGAAAATGCTAATAAAACTTGTAATTAATGAGCAATAATTAATAACCACCAATTAACAATTAATAACTGATCACTAATCAATGATGAGCAATCAATAATTGATAATTAACAAGCCATTAATAACAACAAAATTAAAATTAATAAAGAAAATGCTAATAAAGCTCGTAATTAATGAGTAATAATTAATAACCACCGATTAACAATTAATAAGCAATCGCTAATCAATAATTACCGATCATTAATTGATTAAGAACCATTAAGAACAATGGAAAAATCAATAAGGAAGAATTAATAACCCATTATTAACGCTTAATAACTCATAACCAGGAGCTAATAATCCATTAATAAACGCTAATTAATCACTAATAATCATTCACTCCCCCCATCCCAAGGAAAACACGGACACGGAAAGGTTGGGAATTCTTCCACTCCCCTTTTATTTCTGGGAATTCCGACCCCGTTCCCACCAAATCCCAAGGAAATCCAAGGAATTTTCCGGGAAAATCCCAAATTTTGGGAATTCCCACCTTTGGATCCGGAGAATCCCAAAGTTTCAGCCCAAAATTCCCAGATTTCCCCCGGAATTCCAAAGGTTCGAGCCCAAAAAACCTCAAAATTCCCAAAAAAACCCCAGAATTCCCAGATTTTTCCAGGATTTTGATCCCAAAAAACCCCAAATTCCAAAGTTTTATCCCCAAATTCCCAGGTTTTTTCCCAGATCCCCCCAAAATTCCAAGATTTTTCCCAGAATTCCCGACTTCCCATCCCAAGAAACTCCAAAATCCAAAGTTTGATCCCAAAATTCCCGGATCTTTCCCAAACAATCCCAAAATTCCCCAATTTTTTCCTGACAATCCACAGAATTCCCAGATTTTTCCCAGATTTTGGGATTTCCATCCCAAAAACCCCAAAATCCCCGATTTTTTCCCAAAAAGCCCCATAATTCCAAGTTTTTTCATGGAATTCCAAAGGTTCAATCCCAAAAAACCTCAAAATTCCCAATTTTTTTCCCCAAAAATCGCCCAAATTCCCAGATTTTTCCAGGATTTGGGGATTTTGATCCCAAAAAAACCCAAATTCCAAAGTTTTATCCCAAAATTCCCAGGTTTTTCCCCAAAAATCCCCAAAATTCCCAGATTTTTTCCCCAAAAAACCCTCAGAATTCCCAGATTTTCCCTGAATTTAGGAATTTTGATCCCAAAAATCCCCAAATCCCAAAGTTTAATCCCAAAATCCCCCGATTTTCCCCCCAATTCCCAAGGTTTTATCCCAAAAATTCCCAGTTTTTTTCCCCAAAAAACCCCCAAATCCCCAAGTTTTCTCCCCAAATTCCCAGGTTTTCCCCAGAATTCCCAACTTTCCATCCCCAAACCCCCAAATCCCGAAGTTTTCAGTGGTTTCCCGGCGGGAATTCCCAGATTTTCCCGAGATCCAGGGATTGCAGAGCCCGGAACGCTCGGGGCAGGGGAAGGATCCGGAAGAGCTCCGAGTGCTCCGACGGCGCCGCCGCTCCCGCTGGAAAACCGGGAATGCCGGGGATTGTTGGGAGTTCAGCCAAGGAATTCCAGGGAAAAATTCCCAAAAATTCCCCAAAAAAATTCCCGAAAAGTTCCCCCCAAAATTCTCTGGGAATTCCCAAAAAGTCCCCAAAAAATTCCCAAAAATTCCCCAAAAAATTCTCAAAATTATCGAAAAATTCCCAAGAAAATTTCCAAAAAAAATCCCAAAAAATTCCCAAGAAATTCCCAAAAAATTCCTGAGAATTCCCCAAAAAATTCCCCAAAAAATTCCCGAAATTATCAAAAAATTCCCAAGAAAATTTCCAAAAAAATCCCAAAAATTCCCTTGGGAATTCCCAAAAAAATCCCCCAAAATTCCCAAAAATTCCCAAAAATAATAAAAAAAATAAAAATTCCCAAGAAAATTCCCAAAAAATCCCCTCAAAATTCCCCAAAAATTCCCCCAAAATTCCCAATAATCCCAAGCAGGAAATGAAAATTCCCTTTTTCCAGAGGAAAACTGGGAATGCTGGGGGATTGTTGGGAATTCAGCCAAGGAATTCTAGGAAAAAATTCCCAAAATTCCCAAAAAAATTCCCAAAAAATCCCTCAAAATTCCCCCAAAAAATTTCTGAGAATTCCCAAAAAAAATCCCTTGAAATTCCCAAAAAATTCTCTCAAAATTCCCAAAAATTCCCAAGAAATTCCCAAAAAATCCCTGAGAATTCCCCAAAAAATTCCCAAAATTATCAAAAAATTCCCAAGAAAATTTCCAAAAAAATTCCCAAAAAATCCCTTCAAAACTCCCAAAAATTCCCAAGAAATTCCCAAAAAATCCCTTGGGAATTCCAAAAAAATCCCCCAAAATTTCCAAAAAATCCCTGGAAAATTCCCCCCAAAATCCCTCAAAAGAATCCCTCAAAATTCCCAAAAATTCACTCGGAATTCCCCAAAAATCCCTCAAAATTCCAAAGAAATCCCAAAAAATTCCCAACAAATTCCCCAAAAAATTCCCAAAATTCCCAAAAATCCCAAGCAGGAAATGAAAATTCCCTTTTTCCAGAGAAAAACCAGGAATGCCAGGGGATTGTTGGGAATTCAGCCCTGGAATTCCAGGAAAAAAATTCCCAAAAAAATCCCCCAAAAAATTCCCCTAAAAAGTCTCTGGGAATTCCCAAAAAACTTCCCAAAAAATCCCCTCAAAATTCCCAAAACATCCCTGTAAAATTCCCCAAAAATATCTCTGAGAATTCCCAAAAAATCCCTGAAAATTCCCAAAATCCCTCCAAAATTCCCAAAAAAATTCCCAAAATTCCCCAAAAATTCTCAAGAAAATTCCCCAAAAATTTCCCAAAAAATCCCTTCAAAATTCTCAAAAAATCCCTTGGGAATTCCCAAAAAACTCCCCCAAAATTCCCAAAAACCCCCCAAAAAATCCCTTGGGAATTAAAAAAAAAAAAACCCTGAAAATTTCCAAAAAATTCCTGGAAAATTCCCCACAAAAAATTTCCTCCAAAATTCCCAAAAATTCCCAAAAAAAAAAAAAAACCCAAAAAATTCCCTCAAAATTCCCAACAATCCCAAGCAGGAAATGAAAATTCCCTTTTTCCAGAGAAAAACCGGGAATGCCGGGGAATTGTTGGGAATTCAGCCCTGGAATTCCAGGAAAAAAATCCCCAAAAATTTCCAAAAAAAATCCAAAATATTCCCCAAAAAATCCCTTAGAATTCCCCAAAAAAGTCTCTGGGAATTCCCAAAAAATCCCCAAAAATTCCTAAAATATTCCCACAGAATTTCCAAAAATTCCTCCAAAATTCCCAAGAAATTCCCAAAAAATCCCTCAAAATTCCCCCAGAACCCCTGAAAATTCCCCAAAACCGCTCGAAAATTCCCCCAAAAATTCCCAAAATTCCTCAAGAAATTCCCAAAAATCCCAGAAAATTCCCCAAAAAATCCCAAAAAAACCCCACAAAATCCCTCCAAAATTCCCAAAAAAACCCCAAGAAATTCCCAAAAATCGCTTGAAAATTCACCCCAAAATTCCCAAAAAAAACCCCTCAAAATTCCCAAAATTCCCCCAAAATTCCCCCAAAATTCCCAAAATTTCCCAAAAAAGTCCTCAAAAATTCCCTGGGAAATTCCCAAAAAACCCCTGGAACATTCCCAAAATATTCCCAAAAATTGTTCAAAAATTCCCCCTAAAATTCCCAAAAAACTCCCAAAAAATCCATTAAAATTCCAAAAATTCCCGAAAAAGTTCCCAACATTCCCAAAAAATTCCCAGAATTCCCCAAAAATTCCCAAAATTTCCCCAAAAAAATCCCAAAATTCCCCACAAAATTCCCCACAAAATTCCCAGAAAATTCCCCTGAAATTCCCCAAAAAACCCCTCAAAATTCCCAAAAATTTCCAAAAAAATTCCCAAAATTCCCAAAAAATCCCAAAAAATTCCCCAACATTGCTCCAAAAATTCCCAAAAAATTCCCCAAAATTTCCCAAAACTCCCAAATATTCCCAAGAAATTCCCAAAAATCCCCCCAAAACCCCTGAAAATTCCCAAAAATCCCAGAAAATTCCCAAAAATCCCTCAAAATTCCCCAAAAAGTTCCCAAAATTCCCAAAATATTCCCAGAATTCCCGCACTCACCGGTGCTGACGACCGCGACTTCTGTCGGGAGGCTCCGCAGGGGGTCCCCGTAGAGGAGCCGGGCCTGGAATTCCAGGAATTCCGTGGGAATTCCAGGTTTTTTCCAGGGAATTCCGGGCTTTTTCCCGGGGTTTTTCCCGGGAATTCGGTAGCGGAAGCTCAGGAGATTGCACAGGGAATTCCGGGAGGGAACCCCCAGGAGAAACTGGGAAAACTCCTCCTGGGAAAGGAGAAAAGAGAGGAAAATTGGGAATTTTGGGAGGAAAATTTGGGAATTTTAGGGGAAAAAATGGGAATTTTGGGGGGAAAAAATTCCTGAAAAAATCTCAAAAAATCCCCCCAAAATTCCCAAAAAATCCCCAAAAAAATTCCTAAAAATTCCCAAAAAAACCCCCAAAAATTCCTTTTAAAATTAAAAAAAAGCCACAAAAAATCCCCCAAAAATCCCAGAAAATCCCCTAAAAAATTCCCAAAAAATCCCCAAAAATTCCCAAAAATAATTCCCAATAAAGTCCAAAAATCCCCTAAAAATTCCCAAAGAAATCCCCAAAAAAATCCTAAAAATTCCCAAAAAAAACCCCCAAAAATTCCTTTTAAAGTTAAAAAAAACCACAAAAAAAATCCCCAAAAAATCCCAGAAAATCCAAATCAATCCCAAAAAATCCCCCAAAAATTCCCAAAAATTCCTTTTGAAATTAGAAAAGAATTCCAAAAAGCCACCAAAAAATCCCAAAAAAATTCCCAAAATAGTCCAAAAAATCCCCTAAAAATCTCCCAAAAACTGCCCAAAAAAATCCCAAAAATTCCAAAAAAATCGCCCCAAAAATCCAAATCAATCCCAAAAAATCCCCAAAAATTCCCAAAAAAATCCCTAAATATTCCCAAAAAATCCCAAAAATCCCGTAAATAATTCCCAAAAAATACCCCAAAAATTCCTAAAAATTCTCTCAAAAATTCCTTTTAAAAGAAAAGAAATTCCAAAAAATCCCCAAAAAAGTCATCAAAAAAATCCTAAAAATTCCAAAAAAATCCCCATAAAATCCAAATCAATCCCAAAAAATCCCCAAAAATTCCAAAAATTCCCTCCAAAATTCCTTTTAAAATTAGAAAAGAATTCCAAAAAGTCCCAAAAAAATCCCCCAAAAATTCCCCAAAAAATCCCCAAATATTCCCAAAATAATTCCCAAAAAAGTCCAAAAATCCCCTAGAAATTCCCAAAGAAATCCTAAAAATTCCCAGAAAAACCGCAAAAATTCCTTTAAAATTTAAAAAAAATACACAAAAAGTTCCCAAAAAAATCCCAAAAAATCCCCAAAAAATCCAAATCAATCCCAAAAAATCCCAAAAATCCCCTGAAAAACTCCCAAAAAATACCCCAAAAATTCCTAAAAATTCTCTCCAAGATTCCTTTTAAACTAAAAGAAATTCCAAAAAATCCCAAAAAAAGTCCTCAAAAAAATCCCAAAAAAACTTCCAAAAAAATCCCCCCAAAAATCCAAATCAATCCCAAAAAATCCCAAAAAATTCCCCAAAAAATTCCTTTTAAAATTAGAAAAGAATTCCAAAAAGCCACCAAAAAATCCCAAAAAAAATCCCAAAATAGTCCAAAAAAATCCCCTAAAAATCTCCCAAAAACTGCCCAAAAAAATCCCAAAAATTCCAAAAAAATCGCCCCTAAAAATCCAAATCAATCCCAAAAAATCCCCAAAAATTCCCAAAAAAATCCCTAAATATTCCCAAAAAATCCCAAAAATCCCCTAAATAATTCCCAAAAAATACCCCACAAATTCCTAAAAATTCTCTCCAAAATTCCTTTTAAAAGAAAAGAAATTCCAAAAAATCCCAAAAAAAATCCTCAAAAAAATCCTAAAAATTCCAAAAAAAAACCCCAAAAAATCCCCAAAAAATCCAAATCAATCCCAAAAAATCCCCAAAAATTCCCAAAAATTCCCTCAAAAGTTCCTTTTAAAATTAGAAAAAAATTCCAAAAAGTCCCCAAAAAATCTCCTCAAAATTTCAAAAAAATCCCCAAATATTCCCAAAATAATTCCCAAAAAAAACCCCCAAAAAATCCCAAAAAAAATCCCCCAAAAAATCCTTAAAATTCCTCAAAAGGCCCCAAAAATTCCTTTTAAAATTAAAAAAAAAAAACACAAAAAATTCCAAAAAAGAATTCCAAAAAAATCCCAAAAAATTCCGAAAAATCTCAAAAAATTCCCCAAAAAATCCCTAAATATTCCCAAAATAATTCCCAAAAAAATCCAAAAATCCCCTAAAAAAATTCCCAAGAAATACCCCAAAAATTCCTAAAAAATTCTCTCAAAAATTCCTTTTAAAATAAAAGAAATTCCAAAAAATCCCAAAAAAGTCCTCGAAAAATCCCAAAAAAATTAAAAAAAAATCCAAAAAAAATCCCCAAAAAATCCAAATCAATCCCAAAAAATCCCCAAAAATTCCCTTAAAAATTCCTTTTAAAATTAGAAAAGAATTCCAAAAATTACCCAAAAAATCCCCAAATATTCCCAAAATAATTCCCAAAAAAAAAGCCCAAAAAATCCCCTCAAAAAAATCCTTAAAATTCCTCAAAAAACCCCCAAAAATTCCTTTTAAAATTTAAAAAAACCCCACAAAAAATTCCAAAAAAGAATTCCAAAAAAATCCCCAAAAAATCCCTAAATATTCCCAAAAAAATCCCAAAATCCCCTAAAAATTCCACAAAAAAATTCACAAAAATCCCCCGAAAAATTCCCAAAAAAACCCCAAAAATGTCTCTTAAAAAAACACAAAAAACACCAAAATTCCCAAAAAAATCCCCCAAAAATTCCTAAAAATTCCCTCAAAAAATCCCTGAAAATTAAAAAAAAAATCTCAAAAAATTCCCAAAAAATCCAAATCAATCCCAAAAAATCCCCAAAAGTCCCCAAAAATATCCCAGTATTTCCAAAATAATTCCCAATAAAGTCCAAAAATCCCCTAAAAGTTCCCCAAAAAATTCCTTTTAAAATTAAAAAAAAACCACAAAAAATTCCCAAAAAAAATCCCCAAAAATCCCCTAAAAATTCCCAAAAAAACTCCAAAAACTTCTCTTAAAATAAAAACCCCCGAATTCGCCAAAAAAATCCAGAAAATCCCCCCAAAATTCCTAAAAATTCCCACAAAAAATCCCTAAAAATTAAAAAAAATCATCTCAAAAAATTCCCAAAAAATCCAAATCAATCCCAAAAAATCCCCCAAAAATTCCCCAAAAAATCCCCAAATATTCCCAAAATAATTCCCAAAAAAGTCAAAAAATCCCCTAAAAATTCCCAAAGAAATCCTAAAAATTCCCAGAAAAACCCCAAAAATTCCTTTTAAAATTTAATAAAAACCCACAAAAAATTCCCCAAAAAATCCCCAAAAAGTCCAAATCAATCCCGAAAAAATCCCCCAAAAATTCCCCAAAAAAATCCCCAAATATTCCCAAAATAATTCCCAAAAAAAAGTCCAAAAATCCCCTAAAAATTCCCAAAGAAATCCCTAAAAAAATCCTAAAAATTCCCAAAAAAAAACCCAAAAATTCCTTTTGAAATTAAAAAAAAATCCCCAAAAAATTACCAAAAAAATCCCAAAAAATCCCCAAAAAATCCAAATCAATCCCAAAAGAATCCCAAAAAAATTCCCCAAAAAATCCTAAAAAATTCCCTAAAAAAGCCCAAAAATCCCTAAAAATACCCCCAAAAATACCCCAAAAATTCCCAAAAATTCTCTCCAAAATTCCTTTTAAAATAAAAGAAATTCCAAAAAATCCCCAAAAGTCCTCAAAAAAATCCTAAAAATTCCAAAAAAATCCCAAAAAAATCCCAAAAAAATCCAAATCAATCCCAAAAAATGCACCAAAAATTCCCAAAAATTCCCTCAAAAATTCCTTTTAAAATAAAAAGAATTCCAAAAAGTCCCCAAAAAATCCCCCCAAAAAGTCCTTCAAATTCCCAAAAAAACCCCAAAAATTCCTTTTAAAATAAAAAAAAAACCCCACAAAAATTCCCAAAAAAATCCCCAAAAATCCCCTAAAAAATTCCTAAAAAACCCCAAAAACTTCTCTTAAAATAAAAAAAAACAAAACAAAATTCCCAAAAAAATCCCCCAAAAATTCCTAAAAATTCCTCCAAAAAAATCCCTAAAAATTAAAAAAAAAAAATCTCCAAAATTCCCAAAAAAATCCAAATCAATCCCAAAAATCCCAAAAAAATCCCCCAAAAATCCCAAAAAAATCCCAAAAAATCCCAAAAAAACTTCCAAAAAAATCCCCCAAAAAATCCAAATCAATCCCAAAAAATCCCCCAAAAATTTCAAAAAAATCCCAAAAAATCCCAAAAAAACTTCCAAAAAAATCCCCCAAAAATTCCCCAAAAAATCCCCAAATATTCCCAAAATAATTCCCAAAAAAGTCAAAAAATCCCCTAAAAATTCCCAAAGAAATCCTAAAAATTCCCAGAAAAACCCCAAAAATTCCTTTTAAAATTTAATAAAAACCCACAAAAAATTCCCCAAAAAATCCCCAAAAAATCCAAATCAATCCCGAAAAAATCCCCCAAAAATTCCCCAAAAAAATCCCCAAATATTCCCAAAATAATTCCCAAGAAAGTCAAAAAATCCCCTAAAAATTCCCCAAAAAATCCCAAAAAAAATCCTAAAAATTCCCAAAAAAACCCCAAAAATTCCTTTTGAAATTAAAAAAAAATACACAAAAAATTACCAAAAAAATCCCAAAAAATCCCCAAAAAATCCAAATCAATCCCAAAAAAATCCCAAAAAAATTCCCCAAAAAATCCTAAAAAATTCCCTAAAAAAGCCCAAAAATCCCTAAAAATACCCCCAAAAATACCCCAAAAATTCCCAAAAATTCTCTCCAAAATTCCTTTTAAAATAAAAGAAATTCCAAAAAATCCCCAAAAGTCCTCAAAAAAATCCTAAAAATTCCAAAAAAATCCCAAAAAAATCCCAAAAAAATCCAAATCAATCCCAAAAAATGCACCAAAAATTCCCAAAAAAACCCCAAAAATTCCTTTTAAAATAAAAAAAAAAAAACCCACAAAAATTCCCAAAAAAATCCCCAAAAGTCCCCTAAAAAATTCCTAAAAAACCCCAAAAACTTCTCTTAAAATAAAAAAAAACAAAACAAAATTCCCAAAAAAATCCCCCAAAAATTCCTAAAAATTCCCCCAAAAAAATCCCTAAAAATTAAAAAAAAAAAAAATCTCCAAAATTCCCAAAAAAATCCAAATCAATCCCAAAAATCCCAAAAAAATCCCCCAAAAATCCCAAAAAAATCCCAAAAAATCCCAAAAAAACTTCCAAAAAAATCCCCAAAAAATCCAAATCAATCCCAAAAAAATCCCCCAAAAATTCCCAAAAAATACCTGGAATTTCTCCAGCTGGTGCCTCCTGGCCACGAAGGCGTTGAGGTGCCGGTGGAGATTCCGAAGGAATTCCCGAGGATTCCCGGGCAGGAATTCCCGGTGGAGGCGTTCAAGGGGGATGAAGGGGGGGATGGAATGGCGGCCCAGCCGGAATTCCCGCAATTCCTGGAATTCCAGGTGGAAAACGTCCAGGAAGGAGCCCTCGAAGGCCGTGTGGAGGGAGAAGGTGGCGCCGTTCTTGGAGAGGATCCCGCTGAGCCCTGGGAATGCCGGGAATTCCGGGAATTAGAGCTGGGAATTTGAGCCCAAGATTCCCATGGGTCCTTGGGAATTTTAGCCAGGAATTTCGGGAATTTTAGCCAGGAATTCTGGGAGTTGTAGCCAGAAATTTTGGGAATTTTAGGCAGGAATTTGAGCTGGAGATTCCCATTAAGCCCTGGGAATTTTAGCAAGGAATATTGGGAATTTTAGCTGGGAATTCTGGGAATTTTAATTGGGAATCTTAGGAATTTTAGCCGGTAATTTTGGGAATTTTAGTTGGGAATTTTGGGAATTTTAATTGGGAATTTTGGGAACTTTAGGTGGGAATTTGAGCCAGAGATTCCCACAGATCCCTGGGAATTTTAGTCCAAAATTTTGGGAATTTTAATTGGGAATTTTGGGAATTTTAGCCAGGAATGTTGGGAATTTGAGGAATTTTAATGGGGAATTTCAAGAATTTTAGGTGGGAATTTTGGAAAACTTGTTTGGGAATTTTGGGAATTTTAATTAGGAAGTTTAGGTGGGAATTTTTGGAAATTTAGGTGGGAATTCTGCAAACTTTAGGTGGGAATTCCGGGAATTTTAATTGGGAATTTTGGGAATTTTAGCTGGGAATTTTGGGAATTTTAATTGGGAATTTTGGGAATTTTAGGTGGGAATTTGGGGAATTTTAATGGGGAATTTCAGGTGGGAATTTTGGAAAACTTGATTGGGAATCTTAGGTGGGAATTTTAGGTGGGAATTTTGGGAATTTTAAGTGGGAATTTTGGGAATTTTTGCCGGGAATTTCGGGAATGTTAGATGGGAATTTTGGGAATTTTTGGAAGTTTATGTGGGAATTCTGGGAATTTTAGCTGGGAATTTTAGGTGAGAATTTTAGGAATTTTAGCTGGGAATTTTGGGAATTTTGATTGGGAACTTTAATTGGGAATTTTAGGTGGGAATTTTGGGAATTGTAGCTGGGAATTTTGAGAATTTAAGGTGGGAATATTGGGAATTTTAGATGGGAATTTTAGGTGGAAATTTCGGGAATTTTAGGTGGGAATTTTGGGATTTTTAGCTGGGAATTTGAGCTGGAGATTCCCGTTAAGCCCAGGGAATTTTAGCTGGGAATTTTGGGAATTTTAGGTGGGAATTTTGGGAATTTTGCTGGGGAATTTTGGGAATTTTAATTGGGGATTTTAGCCAGGAATTTTAGCTGGAAATTTTGGGAATTTTAGCTAGGAATTTTGGGAATTTTAATGGGAATGTTAGGAATTGCAGCCAGAAATTTTGGAAATTTTAGCTGGAAATTTTTGCCGGGAATTTTAGGTGGGAATTTTGGGAATTTTAATTGGGAATTTTGGCCGGAAATTCTGGGAATTTTAGCCAGGAATTCTGCAAATTTTAATTTGGAATTTTGGGAATTTGAGCTGGGAATTTCAGCTGGAGATTCCCATTAAACCCTGGGAAATTTAGCCAGGAATTTTGGGAATTTTAGCCAGGAATTTTGGGAATTTTATTCGGGAATTTTGGGAATTTTAGCCAAGAATTTTGAGAATTTTAGTTGGGAATTTTGGGAATTTTTTTTTCCCCAAAAATTCCAATTTTCTTCCCAAAATTTCGGCTCCTCTCCCCAAAATTCCAACTCCTTTTCCCAAAATCCCCATTTTTTCCCAAAATCCTGACTCCTCTTCCCAAAATTCTGACCCCTTTTCCCAAAATTCCAATTTTTTTCCCCAGAATTCCAATTTTTTCCCCAAAATTCCGGCTCCTTTCCCCAAAATTCCCGGAATTCCAAGGATTCCCTCACCCGTGAGCTGGAAAATCCGGAGCAGCTCCTGACAATCCCGGATTTTCCACTCCAGGATTTCCTGAGGATCCGGAGCCGCCGGAATTCCCGCTTTGCCCTGGAGCTGGAAAATCCGGGAATGAGGAGGAGAAAAAAAATTGGGAATGAGGAGAAAAATTCAGGAATGATTCTTCCCAAAATTCCCTGAAATTTCCACCCAAAATTTCCCAAATTCCCCCCAAAAAAATTCCCAAATCTCTCCCCAAAATTCCCAAATTTCTCCCAAAATCCCAGATTTTTTTTCCCCTTTCCATGCAGGAATTCCCTCCTGAAATTCCCAGATTCTCCCACATTCCCAAATTCTTCCCAAAATTCTCAATTCCTTCCCAAATTTTCCCAAATTTCTTAAGATTCCCAAACTCCTCCCAAAATTCCCAATTGTTCTCCAAAAAATATTCCAAAATTTCCCCAAAATTCCCAAATTTTCCCCAAAATTCCCAATTTTCCCAAAATTCCCGAATTTTTTCCTGAAAATCCCCAAATTTCCCCAAAATTTTTCCCCAAAATTCCCGGAAAATCCCCAAAATTCCCAACTTTTCCCTCAAAATTCCTGAAATTCTTCCTCAAAATTCCCAAATTTTCCCAAAATTCCCAATTTTTTTCCTGAAAATCCCCAAATTTCCCCCCAAAATTCCCAGAAAATCCCCAAAATTCCCAACTTTTCCCTCAAAATTCCTGAATTTTTCCCCAAAATTCCCAAATTCCTCCCAAAATTCCCAATTGTTCTCCCAAATTCTTCCCAAATTTCCCCAAAATTCCCAATTTTTTTCCAAAATTCCTGAATTTTTTCCCAAAATTCCCCAAAATTCCCAAGTTTCTCCCAAATGTCTCCCCAAAATTCCCAACTTTTCCCTCAAAATTCCTGAATTTTTCCCCAAAATTCCCAAATTCCTCCCAAAATTCCCAATATTCTCCCCAAAATTCCCAAATTCTTCCAAAATTTCCCCAAAATTCCCAATTTTTCCCCAAAATTCCAAATTTTTTCCCAAAATTCCCCAAATTTTTCCCCAAATTTCCCAGAAAATCCTCAAAATTCCCAACTTTTCCCTCAAAATCCCTGAATTCCTCCCCAAAATTCCCAAATTCCTCCCAAAATTCCCAATATTATCCCCAAAATTCCCAAATTCTTCCCAAATTTCCCCAAAATTCCCAATTTTTTCCCAAAATTCCCAAATTCCTCCCCAAAATTCCCAAATTCCTCCCAAATTTCTCCCAAATTTCTCTCCAAAATCCCCAAATTTCCTTCCCAAAATTCCCAAATTTCCCCTAAAATTCCAGGAAAATCCCCCGAATTCCCGATTTTCCCCCCAAAATCCCCCAAATCCCCGCAGAATTCCCAGAATCCCCTCCTCACCAGGTTTTCCAGCTGCTCCCGGAGCCGATCCCGCTCCGTCCGGAGTTCCCGGATCTGGGATTTCAGGAGCTCCTCCCTCTCCTCTCCGCGTTCCCGACGTTCCCGATCCAAGGCCTCGCTCCGAGCACGGAATTCCAGAGCCTCCAGGTGCCCCAGGAGCCCTGGGAAAAGGCCCAGAATTCCAGGGAATTCAGCAGGAAAAAAATCCGGAATTTTGAGGAGGAATTTTGGGAAAATTTATGGGGATTTTTAGGGAAAATTTGGGATTTTGGGGGAAAATCTGGGAATTTTGGGAAGGAAATTTGGGGGAAATTTGGGAATTCTGGGGGAAATTTGAAATTTTGGAAGAAATTTTAGGCAGAAATCTGGGAATTTTTAGGGAAAATTTGGAATTTTTTTGGAAGGAATTTGGGGATTTTGGGAAGAAATTTTAGGCAGAAATTTGGGAATTTTTTAGGAAAAATTTGGGATTTTTTGGAAGGAATTTGGGAATTTTGGGGAATAATTTTGGGGAGAAATTTTTGAATTTTGGGAAGGAATTGGGAAAGTTTGGGAGAAAGTTGGGAATTTTGGAGAGGAATTTTGGGAGGAATTTGGGAAGTTTGGGAGAAAGTTGGGAAGAAATCTGGGGAATTCAGGGAATCCTCAAAAAATTTCAGGAATCTTGGGAAAATTTGGGAATTTTGGGCTGAATTTTGGAATTTTATGAAGAAATTTAGGAATTTTGGGAGGAATTCCAGCATGGAAAGGGAAGAAATTTGGGAATTTGGAGGAGAAATTGGGAATGTTGAGGGAAATTTGGGAATTTTGGGAGGAATTTGGGAATTCTGGGGAGAATTCCAGCAGCTCCAGGTGCCCCAAAACTCCTGGGAAAAGTGGGAATTCCAGAAAAAAAAAAGAGGGAAAATTCATTAGGGAAAATATTTGGGAATTTTGAAAGGAACTTGGGAAGAAATTTGGAATTTTGGGGAAAAATCTGGGAATTTTGGGAAGAAATTTGGGAAGAATTTGGGAATTTAGGGGAAAATTCCTGGAATTTTGGGGATTTTGATAATTCTGACCTGGAAAGGGCTGGAGATGGGAGAAATTTGGGGAATTTTTGGGAACTCACCGTGGGAAAAATTCCTTTCCCCGTCCTTTTCCTGCTCTTCTTTCCCAGGATCCATCCCTCAGGAATTTTGGGATGATCCCAAGGATCCGGGGCTGGAAAAACGTGGAAAAATCCCATTAATTCTCCAGAAATTTGGGGGGAAAATCCCATTCATTTTCCATAAATCTTGGAAAGAAATCCCATTAATTTTCCATAAATTTGGGATAAAAATCCCGTTAATTTTTTCATAAATTTTGGGATAAAAACCCCATTAATTTTCCATAAATTTGAAGAAAAATCCCATTATTTTTCCATAAATTTTAGGATAAAAATCCAATTAATTTTCCATAAATTTTAGGATAAAAATCCCATTAATTCTCCAGAAATTTTAGGGATAAAAATCCCATGAATTTTGAATAAATTTAGGAAAAAAATCCCATTAATTCTCCACAAATCTGGGAACAAAATCCCATTATTTTCCCATAAATTTGGGATAAAAAATCCCATTAATTTTCCATAAATTTGGGGGAAAAAATCCAATTAATTGTCCCTAAATTTGGGATCAAAATCCCATTAATTCCCCATAAATTTGGGATCAAAATCCCATTAATTCTCCATAAATTTGGGGGGAAAATCCCATTAATTTCCTATAAATTTGGGATAAATATCTCTAATTTTCCATAAATTTGCAGAAAAAAATCCCATTAATTGTCCCAAAATTTGGGATGAAAATCCCATTAATTCCACATAAATTTGGGATCAAATTCCCAATAATTCTCCATAAATTTGGGCAAAAAAACCCAATTATTTAAGATAAATTTTGGGATAAAAATCCCATTAATTTCCCATAAATTTGGATAAAAATCCCAATTATTTTCCATAAATTTTGGGATAAAATCCTGTTAATTGTCCCATAAACTTGGGATAAAAATCCCATTAATTTTCCATGAATTTGGGATAAAAAACCCATTCGTTTTCAATAAATTTGGGAAAAAATTCCCATTAATTATCCATAAATTTGGGGGAAAATCCCATTGATTTTCCATAAATTTGGGATAAAAAATCCCATTAATTGTCCCTAAATTTGGGATCAAAATCCCATTAATTCCCCATAATTTTGGGATCAAAATCCCATTAATTCCCCATAATTTTGGGATCAAAATCCCATTAATTCTCCATAAATTCGGAGAAAAAATCCCATTAATTGTCCCAAAATTTGGGGTGGAAATCCCAATAATTCTCCATAAATTTGAGCAAAAACCCCAATTATTTAACATAAATTTTGGGATAAAAATCCCATTAATTTTCCATAAATTTGGGGGGTAAAAAATCTCATTAATTTTCCATCAATTCAGGAATTTTTTAATGAGGAAAAGGGGCTGGGAATAGAAAAAAATCCCATTGATTTTCAAAATATTTGGGAATTCTTTGTCATGAGGAAAACGGGTTGAGAATGTGGGAGTGGCAGGGAATTTCGGGAATCAGGGATGATCCCAAGGGTCTGGGGCTGGAAAAAGATGGAAAATTTGGGAAAAAATCCCATTAAAATTCCTTAAATTTCGGGATTTATTTCCTGAGGAAAACAGCTTGGTAATTTGAGAATGGGAGGGAAATTTGGGAATCTGGGATGATCCCAAGGGAGAGCGACAGGGATGATCCCAAATCGGGGACAGGGACGACGCCTGAGGGGAATGACAGGGATGATCCCAAGGGAAAGGGACAGGAGAGGGACAGGGATGATCCCAGAGGGAAGGAACCGGGATTATCCCAAGGAATTATCCCCAAAAAACCCCAAAATTCCCCAAAAACCTCCCGGGACCCCAAACCCCTCCCTGAGGGCCCTGCGCTCACCTCAGAGTTCGCGCGCTTTTTGCCGCCGGAAGTGCGTCACCACGCCGGCCGTCATTCCGTACAACAAGATGGCGCCGCTCCGCTCCGCTCCTCTCCCCGCCCGCTCCCATCAGCCCGCGCGGTGCCGTACGGCAGCATGGCGGCCCCGGCGGCGGACGATCTGGTGCAGTACGTGGTGCTCCGCGGGGACCTGGCGCGGCCTCCCCTCTCGTGGCCGCTCGGCGCCGTGGTGGCTCAGGGCTGCCACGCCGCGCTCGCCGCCGTTCACGGGTACCGGGACCATCCCGACACCGCCGCGTACCTGGAGCAGGGCGGCGCCATGAGGACCGTGGTGCTGGAGGTACCGGCGGCGCCGCGGGGCACGATGGGAGCGCCGCGCTGAGGGGAGGGCGGCCGCCATCTTGGGGGGGGCGCTGAGGGGCTGAGGGAAAATCGGGATTTGAGGGAAAATTGGGAGTGAAAGGAAAGTTGGGATTTTTGGGAATATCCTGGAGCTGAGGGAGGTGGGAATGCTCAGTTTGGGATAAAAAGGAGGCTCCAGAGGGAACTTTTCCCCTCAGGAATTCCCTGACAGCCGAGAGGGCTCGGGCTCTGCTGGCAGGGAACGGAGACAAGAGGAGAGAAAATTCCAGGAAAAATCGGGATTTGAGGGAAAATTGGGATTTTTGGGAATATCCTGGAGCTGAGGGAGTGGGGAATGCTCAGTTTGGGATAAAAAGGAGGCTCTAGAGGGAACTTTTCCCCTCAGGAATTCTCTGACAGCCGAGAGGGCTCGGGCTCTGCTGGCAGGGACCGGAGACAGGAGGAGGGAGAATTCCAGGGGATTATTGGGAAAATTGGGAATTTCGGGAATATCCTGGAGCTGAGAGAGTTGGGAATGCTCAGTTTGGGATAAAAAGGAGGCTCCAGAGGGAACTTGTTCCCTCAGGAATTCCCCGAGAGGAGGCGGCAGCCGCGGGGCTCGGGCTTTGACAGCGACAGCAGGAGAGGGAATTCCCGAGGAAATTCAGTTGGAATTTGGGAATAATTCCCTCATGGAATGATTTTGGAAGTGCTCAGGGCGATGCTGCGGTCCTCAATTCAGCCAGAATTCCAAATCCACGGGGATTTGGGCAGGCAGGAAGCGATGGGAATGCTGAGATCTCCACAAGGCTTTTGCCAACCTCGAAACCCAAAAAGAGCCGGGATCAGGGAAAGAGGGACGGAATGAGAGGGAAAAAATTCCCAAATTCCACCCTGGCATAAATCCCCAAATATTCCCCTAATTTCCCAGAATATCCCCAAATTTCCTCAAAATTCCCTATTTTTTCCCAAAATTCTGAAATTCCTCCCAAAAGTCCCAGTTTTTCCCCCGTAATTCCCAAAATATCCCCAGATTTCCTCAAAATTCCCGATCTTTCCCCGAAATTCCCAAATTCCTCCTAAATCCCCAAATATTCTCCAAAATTCCCAGAATATCCCCAAATTTTCCCCAAATTCCCATTTTTTCCCCAAATCTCCAAGCTCCTCCCGAAAGTCCCAGTTTTTCTCCCAAAATTCCCAAAATATCCCCAGATTTCCTCAAAATTCCCAAATTTTTCCCAAAATCCTCAAATTATCCCCAAATTCCTCCAGAAATCCCCAACGTTTTCCCCAAATTCCCAAAATATCCCCAAATTTCCCCAAAATTCCCAAATTTTTCCAAAAATTTCCCCAAATTTCCTCAAAATCCCCATTTTTCCCCAAAATTCCCAAAGTCTTCCCAAATTTCCCCCAAATCTCCTCAAAATTCTTCCCAAAATCCCAGTTTTTCTCCCAAAATTCCCAAAATATCGCCAAAAATTTTGTCAAAATTCCCAAATTTTCCCCCAAATTCCCAAATTCTTCCCAAAATTCCCAAAATATCCCCAATTTTCCCCAAATTCCCAATCATTCCCCAAAATTCGCAAATTCCTCCCAAAATATTCCCCAAAATTCCCAATTTTTCTCTGGAAATTCCCTAAAATTCCCCAAATTTTCACCAAAATTCCCAATTTTTTCCAAAATTCCCAAATTCTTCCCAAATTTCCCCAAAATTCCTGATTTCTCTCTGTAAATTTCCTAAAAGTCCCTAAATTTTCCCCAAAATTCCCAATTTTTTCCCAAAATTCCCAAAATATTCCAAATCTCCCCAAAATTCCCAAATTCCTCCCAAAAGTTCCAATCCCAGCTCGGTTTCTCTCTGATCCCAGCTCGGTTTCTCTCCCATCCCAGCTCGGTTTCTCTCCCATCCCAGCTCGGTTTCTCCCTGATCCCAGCTCGGTTTCTCTCCCATCCCAGCTCGGTTTCTCTCCCATCCCAGCTCGGTTTCTCCCGGATCCCAGCTCGGTTTCTCTC